>VCJN01001902.1:0-11531 GCA_006384855.1 Tetraselmis striata
TAGTCTATATTTCAAGAAAGGCTGGGGGCGCAGGCATATTGCCAACTAGTACTTTTGGGCGCCGGTCGCAGGGCGGCGGTCAGACGGGAGCGCAGTGACCGTCCACAAGAAAAACAGCTGGCTACGCAGCGACGGCTTGATGGCGTCGACCAGCCGGGTGTCCGGGGCTGCGAAAGCGACCGGGGCATAGGACGCAACGGCGGGCCGTTGGCGCCGACCTACTGCGTGCCCATGCCATGAAAGCCGCCGAGGCGCATGATATAGTCGCGGCACGATGGGGCCGGCCAGCCCATTGTCCGGTTTGTGGCGACCGGGGCGCATGGTGCAGGGACGGCCGGATAGCGCCGACGAGCTGTGTGCCATGGGTTGTGGAGACGACCATGGCACATGGTGCAGTGACGGCCCGCCGTTGGTGCCGACCAACCGCGTGCGCATATCGCGGACCGAGGCGACCGGGGCGCACGTCCTTGCATGAACGGCTTGGCGGTGCCGACCATGTTATGTACTCTACACTGCTGTACTTTGTACTGCGGGAGCCGACGAAGGAGCGAAGAACTGGCGACTGAGGCGGACGAGAACGAGTACAAGCCAAGCGAAGTACGAGCATGAGCATTGCGAGTGCGAGTACGAGCGAAGGCGAAGTACTGGTACGAGGACGACGAGGCGTCAGTACGAGCGACTACCAGGCGACTAGTAGTGCAGGACAGTATTACGAGTACCCACATGGGGTGCGAGTAACCTGTACTTACGCCTGCGTACCAGCCAGAGCGCGATTGTCGTACGCTATGGTGTCACCTGCTAGGTAACACTTGGTTTCGGAGCGGTGACCGGAGCACATGGTTCCGGATTCCACAAGAGAAGCGGCATAGCGACGAGAGCGAGAGGCGAGATATGGACAGAAGAAGACTTCAGATGTCAAGGATCCTATGGCGGGGACGCCCACCGAGGATGCGCACCGGCTTTGATAGATGGAGTCAAGTTCGACGTGGCGAGAACGATGTAGCGACGATGAGGAGGATGCGACAACGAGCGAGCGAATTTATGAACTAGCGAAGGGACGAAGATCGCGAGTACCAAGGAGCAGCCGAACGTTCGATCTGAGATGTGTAACGATGACGCTGCAAGCTGCGAAGCCATGAGGGCGGAGCAACGTGCGACTCGCGACCCCAGCTACAGTTCCGACGACGCGAGTTGGAGATGGCGCGACATCAACCAGAACCGACCTGTATCAGCCGTTATCGGCACGGTAGCGACTACTGGTCGGTCCAACCATCAGACCCGGGAACTTATGCTGACTCGGGCGCTCAGTGGTAGAGCGAGTGACTACGAATATGTAAGTCGGCGGCTCGAGACCGGCCGGGCCGTGAGAGCTTAGTCGTCACTGCATACTCGTACCGGTACTGTCTCATCTCGTAACAAAGACGCAGTGATTCAGTACCGGGCTACGTCACGAATTGAATGAGGACCTGAAAAATGGGCCAACGTGCGGATAGGCGGGCTGGTCCCAGCTCGCCTAGGCCGTCTGTCCGGATTACGAGTACCTGTACCCGTAATACCGGCAAAAACTTTAAACAAGGTACATCCCTTGTCCGCTCGGTAGAGCGGTCGTCTCGTGTGCGAGAGGTACCGGGTTCGAATCCTGGCCGATGTATTTCGGCAATATCGGCCCGGCGTGTCCCGGGTTTCCTCGGTTGATGCATTAGCCCTTCGGGGTTCGAATGAGGCAATGGTCTATGGGCTATGCCAGACCTACGACTGCAGTTGGCGCACGATGTCAAGTGCTGGGGCGGCTTCGGCCGATGTCCCGGCGGGGCGAACTTTACTTTACTTTACTTTTACTGGTAACGGGCTGGTATAGCGAACAAGAAGAACCGCAGATTTTTTTCTGCGATGAATGAACCTGCCACATGAAAATCGAACTCAGAAGACGAAGAAGACAGAACAGCTGTGGTTACCGGTACAACCATGAGGTGCTGGTACGATTAATTTCGTACGCGAGTGCAAAACAGCTGCAGACTCAGATTCGAGGAGAGCGCTGCGAGATTATGACATGAGCCGTCAGGTGAAAATCCTGGGTGACCACGGCTCATTGTCCGGACGCGCGCATTTCTCTCGACATGATGCGGTATGGCGGAGGAGACCCTGCTGCCTGCTGCCAAGTAAGAAGACTCGACGACGGCCAACGCGAAGATGGCGCGATGGGAGCTGCGGAGAGGCGACAGAGACTCGGCGCGTTACCTGCCTGTACATGCTGTATGCTGTACGGTACCGAACGAAGCGCGTCGTACCACAGTAGGAGATACCGAAGCAGCGACTACGAATCTACTATTGTGGAGGCCAAGAGTGCAAAATACAGGAACAGGAGGATATTTGCACGAGTATGTCTACGACTCAATGCATCAGAACCGAAAACAGTATCACCGGTATGGGACGGAGGTATTGTACTGCTGCGATGAGAAGATGACTACGACTACAAATGGCGAGGAGGTATCCGGTATGGGACGGTTATCTACTTGCGGAAATACTGTATAAGGTACTGGCCGTTGATTCCCTCTACCAGCCCAGCTACGAGCTTTGACCGAAATCGATAGTAGAAAAATCCGTGGACGACATGCGACTACGGTTCAGCGAGTGAGCGACTGCGAGCACGGGTGCTGTATCGGGCGCGACATGTGACGCACCGACGACATCGCGAGCAGCGACAACCTACTGCTAAGCGATGAGCGACACCGAAGCGCTGCGTGCCGATGCCGACACCGCTGAGAAGATGCGAGCCTGCTAACTCGGCGAACTGCGACGCAAGAGCCTATGGTATATGATCTTAGACCACGACTACGCGAGTGTGCGTTCCGATGGCGGGAGCGATGGCGCACACGCTACGAGTCAATGGGGACTTGCGGCAGTTCGACGCGACGAGGCTGAGCTCGAAGAATGCTGCATTTCTGTGGCTACCCACCGAACGACACCTATCGGTGCCATTGGTGGCGATTTGCTGCGACTTGTGGCACCACCAGATGATGCTCGACTATGAGGATTTTTTTCCGATGAAGGGACTGCCTCTATGACGAGTGTCACCACTGTACATATCTGTACATATTCTGGCTACGCGACTCTACAACGACGAGCGAGTTCTGCTGAACGTACTGGCGAACAGCGCGGCCGCTGTTCATAAACAGGGTGAGAGTGTTATGTACTCTACACTGCTGTACTTTGTACTGCGGGAGCCGACGAAGGAGCGAAGAACTGGCGACTGAGGCGGACGAGAACGAGTAGTACAAGCCAAGCGAAGTACGAGCATGAGCATTGCGAGTGCGAGTACGAGCGAAGGCGAAGTACTGGTACGAGGACGACGAGGCGTCAGTACGAGGCGACTAGTAGTGCAGGACAGTATTACGAGTACCCACATGGGGTGCGAGTAACCTGTACTTACGCCTGCGTACCAGCCAGAGCGCGATTGTCGTACGCTATGGTGTCACCTGCTAGAGGATGATGATACCAAGCGTGAGATGGAGCGCTGCCTTAGTGGAGTGTTAGTAGTAGGTACTAGAGCCTACTAGAATCATCTAGAACGCTATAGCATTTGCTATAGCAATAGTAGATAAATATTATATCACTGTGCTGCGGACAGACGAAGGTGCTAGCAACCTGTCTGTAGTTAGTTGTGTGTTACTAAAATAGCGACGGGCCGCGGGTTAGGACCGCACACGTCGATTTTTAATAAGGGCTTTCACAAAAGCGCACTACAAACAGAACTAACGTCAACTGTGAAAGGTTGCCAGCAAAAGAGAGACATGAGCATGAAACCAAGGTCGAGCAGGAGGACATGGAGCCAAGAACCAAGAAGGAGCCAAGGGAACCACGAAATCACTTAGCTGCCAGGGACCAAAGGGACCCCCGCCCCGGGGTAAGCTATCAGCCGCGGCGAGGACGCTTGCAGCCAATGACCCGGGTCATAGCAACACATGCCGACGAGCGACGCGACGCAGGCGCAGGAGTACCATCACGTGCCGCACGCGCGGACGCGACCCCGCCAAGAACGTTGTCTGCATGTGCCATGTTGATGAGCAAGGAGAAACGGCGGCGCCACGCAGACAAGAGCTGGCCGATTTTTTGGCCAGTGTGTGTGTGGCTAGCTTTCGCGAGCTCCACCAAGAAAGCCTCGGCATGCGGGGCCAGCGAGCCGAACTCGGAAACGGCGAATGGAACAAAGCGAAGCATGCCGGCGGCGTTTCGGACACCCTCGTCATACTTCTGGATTTTGTGGCGCTCTGCAGCCCTCAAAGCAGTCGTTGGATCCGAGCTTGACACGCCGAGGATGGGGGCAATGGTGGTATCGATAGCAACACGTCGATTTTAGTATTACTATAGTAGTTACACGCAGCACAAGTGGTGGGAATTGGAATCTATACGCAGCGCACGGAATGACGGAAACCAGCGACTATAAATAGGCCGGCAAAACCACCGCCGAGCCAGTCACCCAGGTTACCGGCATTCCGGTATTGTAAGAATCCCTTTTCCCAAATCTCCGCTCATTATTCCTGGCCGTGTGGAATAACGATCCAATGGGCCCTTGACTCAGCTCCTGCTTTAGGACTATCTATGGCTAGACGACTATTCGGCCTAAGTCCTAAGGGGGCTGTAACAGACCAGCTGCACGCCCGGGCCGCGGAAGCGGACGGGGCACAAGGTGCATGGACGGCTAGATAGTACGTAGGTGCCGACAAGCTGCATACGTAGGCCGCGGAAGCGGCTAGGGCACATGGCGGTACAGTGGCGGCCCGATGGTGCCGACCAACTGCGTGCCCGAGGTTGCGTCGGCAGCAACCGCGGCACAGCGTGCACCGGCGGCCCGTTGGCGCCGATTAGCTGCGTGCCCGGGTCGCGGAGGCGACCGGGCACATTATGCAGTGGCAGGCGTCGGTGCCGACGACCAGCCGCGTGCCTAGGCCGCGGAAGCAACCGGGGACACATGGTGCAGTGACGGCCCGTTGGCGCCGACCAACTGCGTGTGCATACCGCGGAGGCGACCGGGCCGCACGTCCCAGCATGGACGTTGCAGGGACGGCCTGGCGGTGCCGACCAGCTGCATGCCCGGCCCGCGGAACGGACGGGGCACATGGTGCAGTTGCGGCCTGATATGGCGCCGACCAGATGCGCGTCCGGGGTTGCGAAGGCAATCGAAGCACAGCGTGCAACGGCGGCCCGTTGGCCCCATGCTTAGGTCGCGGAGGCAACCGGGGCGGCATGATGGCGCCGACCAGCGCGGGTGCCTAGGGGCGGGATACAGTGGTGGCCGGTTGGCGCCGACCAACTGTGTTCCAAGGGCTGCGAGGGGCTGCCCGGTTATTGTGGCGCGGAGTAGCGCGTTGAATAACCCGCAGATTCCACATGCGCAAGAATCGTTCCTCCCCGAAAATGGCGGCTTTCTTCACCGGCGAGCCGAAGGCCGGCGGCATGGGAGGCTCGTGTGTCGCGAGGCGTTAAGAGCATTCCCCCCGAATCAGTCGAACGGTGTCCGTGTGGGACATTGGTTGTCGGCGCGAAGAGCCGGCGCACGATTCCCTCTGGACGATCGTCGACCGCCTCGTGGCTAGTGAGACATGTCCTCGAGCTGGGCGCGGGGCGTCATTCTGAGTGGCTTGTAATACCAAATACCTTGCATGTCACGAAGACACGAGCTCTCTCGCGGTGCGCCCCCATGGTGCTACCTCCACCTAGGAAGGTGGGGACAGACAAGCCCTTTGGTGCTTTTAAACACACGACGAAGCAGCATGCGGGAGCAACGCTACCTACCCGGGATGGCCGCGTCGGGAACCGCACGCGGAGGTGCCGTACGGGAGTACGATGTTGATGCAGCTCCTCGAGGCGTTGCGGGGTCGATGGAGCCCCTCGGGCGCATGCTAAGTAGACGACGAGGGAAAGGAAACCCCGACTTATGGTAGTAAACAAAATCATGCTGACCGCTTACGCAGACGTTTGTAATGGAAATTGGTTTTCCTACGTGGTACGAAAAATAGTCGATAATCGCGAAACCAGCCCGGGCATTATAGTGGGAGTACGCGGATTGAAGTTCCTAATTCAAACATGGCTCCTGAAGGTACATTACGGGCATCTAAAACCCGGTAGGAGCAAAGCTCCTACAAGGAATGGCGATTTCCCGGTAGGAGAAAATTCCGACCACAGCACTCCTACCTGAGTTCTGGAAGTGGGCGCGCTCTCTCCGTAAGGGGCAGGGTTCATTCGAGGGAGCAAATGACTTGCCAATACGCGATCCGGTATTCATACGGTGCTCGTAAGGTGCCGGGCGAAATCAATGCGTGTTGGGCGCGGCACTTTCGGGAGCTGCTGCGTGACCCCCACCCCCTAGCACAACGGATTGCGATACACCGTGCGGCGTTGGAACACCGCCGCCACGGTGCATCGCTACCCATTGCCCTCGCACTAAACAGGATTAAGTTAATGGGCATATATCACGGGAGGAACTAGTCAAGGCTCTTAAACGTTTAAAAAATAATAAGGCCCAGGGGCAGGATGGGATTACTGCGGAGGCTTTAAAATTGGCGATATACGCCCCGAATAGCCATTTTGGCAAGGCATCGCTGGCCGTAATTAACGGGATGTGGACTAAGAACTATATCCCCCAGCAATGGCGTAGCTCGGCATAGTATCGGTGCCCAAGAAAGGCGACTCGAACGTTACGGACAATCATGGGGGTATTTCGATTATGAGTGCTGCTATAAAACTCCTTACGACCGTCATTACCCAACGCTTGCAAGACGTCTGCCAAGCTAAAGGGATAATCCGCCGTTGGCAAGCGGATTTTATGCGGAATGAGGAGGGCCTCATGCAAGTCGCCAGCTTGTTCGATACCGCGGCTCGTCGCAAAGCGGCAGGCCTACCCACGTACGTGGGTTTTATTGACTTTAGGAAGGCATATGATACTGTACCTCATGAGCTTTTATTCCTAAAACTACAAGCCATAGGAGTCACGGGTCATATGCTTACCTTCGTTAACACTTTATACATGGATAGTACAGTACGGGTCAAGACAGGGGTGGCCCCGGGAACTCTATCAGACCCCATATGGTATCGGTTGTAAAGGAATATAGGTATTTGGGCACGGTCATTAAGTCGGATTTAGGTACACAACCCATAGTCGACGACCGGGTTAAGATGGGTAAACGCGCCATTGAGACGCTCGATTCGGTATTAGTCGGTGAACGGGACATACTTCATAATAATGTGCGTGTATCTGTCTTTAAAACCCGTGTACTACCGGTTTTAACTTACGGGTGTGAAATATTGGGCATGGATAGAACTAGCGGCGCAAATAAATTACAAACCGTACTCAATCAGTGCTTCCGGTGCCTCATTGGGGTGGGTAAAAATTCCCCTTGGGTGGCCATTGCACCGATGATGCGGGAATTGGATATTGCGCCCAGAGGCTACGGCCGCTGCGGCACGACTCGGCGTTCCTAAAAGAATCCGACTTGAATACATGTATTACCCATTTAGTAGATCAGCCAAGTCGGGCGCGCCCTTACACGTGGACGCCGGGGACTATGCGGTGGTTATATCGACTAGCTAAGGCGAACGTAGGGCTAGCTGAGGGGGGGGCGCACCTTCCACTTGAGTGGAGGTCACTAGCCGCGCGCGATGCCGCTAAACTAGTCAAGGCATCGGTGTGGGCGCGTTACGAATCGTCGGCATCGTTAGCGCGCACTAAAACCTGGGGTATATATGTCCATGCGTCTTATGCGTCAAACCCGTTGCCACAATACGGTGTGGGTGTCCCCGCGGGGGTTGTGGCCAGGCCGCACATAATGATACAATTACGCACTCGAGTATTTCCCACTGCCCGCCGATTGGCCCGGATTCATGTCATGGGTGGGGCAAACGCTTCGGGACCTTGCCAACAGCGAGCAGCTGGTCAACCGCGCTCAGCTGAGACATCCCCGCGGTTGTAGCCGGCGTGCGCCCACCGCATGGCCCGCGTTGTGTCACAAGCGAGGTGCATCGCGGCTGACACGGCATGTCACGGGGCGGTGCAGGCGGAGGAGGATTCATGCCATGCCTGAGCGGTTCCTGGAACACTGCTTTGCATGTGGCGGAGGTGAATATGAGACTATCGAACATATGTTGGTGGAGTGCCCGCGGCGGGGGTATCACCGTCGTAATTTTGGGTTGTTAGTTCCGGAGTTTAGGGATTTTGTTAATAGTCAGGTTATTGCGTCCACACATGAAGACTTATCTGCTTTTATTTTGGGCGGAGCCCCCCCCCCCCCCCCCCCCCCCCATCCCTTCACGGCGCCCTGGATTTTACTAGGAATGGGAAATTTTACCGGCAATGGAGTCGGGCCCTCCCTCACATTGCTTTTTTGTTGCACAAACATCGCACTCCCGAAATGTTTTGCTCCGCGGGATGGGGCTTGCCCCAACTCGCATTACTCGAATGGGCCGACGCCCAAACGGATAGGGCGGACCTTTCGTGGTCAGTGCCGGGTATTTTGATTACAATGTTTTAGACGGTGATCCAACAGTGTTGGAAATTCCGTCACTGGCCTCTAAGTAATCTTGCAGAATGCTTCGGCAATTTGCTTGATGACTATAACGGAGCGTTGCTTACCCAGGGCTTTCCGTAACTGGATCGTTGCTTAAACGGCCGCCGCAGAGACGTCGCAAGGGTTTCAATGGTGCCAGTCCTGTCCAGGGGCGGAAAAAAAAACACTCCTACCAACTCCCACCGCCCGCTCATCCTTGCGGCATCGCTGCAGCATTTGCGCACCACCATTGCATGCTCGGGCGATCTTGCATAAGTACCCCCCTTCGCCCTGTATTCTCCGTACTCCGATGGTCGACTGCCTCTCTGACTTGTGGGCCACTGCACCTACTCCATGTTGCCCGCCAGCGCTTGACCGCCGCTCGAGTAGTCGCCAGAAGCCGCCGCGCCGGACCGCCAATCAGCGCCATGAAGGGCGTTGTTGTCCAAGGTGACTCGTCCGAGGCTGCGACGGGTGCTACCCAACCTCTTCCCGCCACACCAGCACCCATGCCGGGTTTCTTGTCCATTCTGAAATCAGCGGATGACTTGGATGAACAGCTACGAGGCAGCTAGCTTTGCAACTCCGGAGCAGGCAGCCACTACTCTCAAGGAGAACACCTTGTAGAGCGCGACATTTGACGTCGGCTCTTGTGTGTCGTGCGTGGGTGCAGAGGCGGAGGGTGAGGCGATTAGTTGCTCGAAATAAAGAAGTGATTCCAAGCACTGACGCGCTCCGCGATATGCGTGCCCCTAGCTCCGGGCTCCGACTTCCACTATAATTGCATGCTCCGCGGGCTCCGGGCTCCGAGCTCAGGCGCGCGCAGCGCGCTAATGAGGCTCATAAGCGCGATGAGCGCATATCTAGAATAGCTAGTATATCTAAGCGATCTAATCAGTGGTAATTCTCTTGCTGCATTGCTCATCTATCATCAACCCCCCCCCCCCCCTCCCCCCCAAATGTTGCAATAGGAAAAAGTAACATTGTTGCAATGTAAGAAAGCTCTAGGCATCTGACGTCTCAATTCTTGTTCATGCCCATGGCAATCCTTGCATGGTTTGCCAGTGCCGGGGCCGGCAGCGGTTTTGTCATCCTGTCAGCCACATTGTTGTCTTTGGGCACGTACTTCAGTTGCACGGTGCCCGCGTGCACGTGGTCCTCGAGGAAGTGGTACTTGATTTCAATGTTTCTTGGTTCTATTGCTGATGATGCTGTTGTTGGCGAAGCTAATAGTTGTCTGATTGTCCTCCAGCAGCAGCAAGGGCTCTTCTGTGCGGCGGCCTAGCGGGTCGTTCACCAACAACCGCGAATAAATGCCGTCTATGAGGGCCATGCAGAGAGCCATATATTCTACCCCGCAGGCTGATAACGTGACACATGGCTGCAGAGTGGTTTTCCAGTCGCCGACCCCATAATCACCCAGAGAATATACAAAACCGGACCGGGATCTGCGTTGGGATGGGTCATTTGCGTAGTCAGCATCAACATGCCCGATCAGCCGGAGGCTGTCATCGGAGGCTGCACCCAATGTGAGTCCACGACCCATGGTGCCTTTTAGGTACCTGAGTACCGGTTTGAGGGCCGTCAAGTGCATGTGGGTATAGTTGGCGCCGCCTGCACGCTTCCCATCATATTGAGTGCGGTGCTGATGTCTGGACGCGTGCATGTGGCTACGTATAATAGCGATCCGAGCATCTGCTTGTATACGGCTTTGTCTGGCGCGTCCAATGTTGGGGAGGGCGGGGCTGATACTGGCAAATGGTTGGTGTAGTTTTTGTCCATGGGGGCGGCGGATGCATTGCATGCCATCATGCCAAAGCTGTTCGGAATCTGAGCGATGCAGGTTGTCTGCGGCAATGTGATTTTGCCGACTGAGGTCTCTATCGTAATCCACTCCCATGCCCATAATCCACAGTTGCGGTTGTTGTTTGATTTTGAACCTTCGTTTGATGTGGGTTACGAACGCATCCAACCACGTCTCATAGCTGCCAGCCCGGGGCATGTCATCCACATATAGGCCCATGATCCCATACATGTTGTCCACGTCGTACACGAAGCAGCATGGATCAGCCCTGGATTGGACACATCCATAACCCCCCAGCTAGCGGGCGATAATGTCATTTCAATGCTTGCCCGATTGGCGAAGACCGTATCGATATTTGTCATATTGGCATACTTTGCCTGTGCCGTCGGCATTGAAACCATCCGGCGGACGCATGTGCACAGCTTCTCCTCTGCATGGATTTTGATTCGCATTGAGGTGGGCTGATGTTACCGCGTCCAACTATTTGAGATAGAGGCGTTTAGCAGCCACGATGACGAAGAACACGCTTAGGCTGGATATTCTGCTCGCCGGTGAGGGCACCTCCGAAAAACCATGCCATGCATGCTGTCGATTGCCGCATGCCACAAGTCTGGCCTTGTATTTTTCCAGTTCCCCATTTCTGTCAGCTTTGGCATTGAAAACCCGCATGCATGAGATAACATTTGCCCCCTTCGGCCAAGGAGCCAAAGGCTATGTGCAGTTCGCGGTAAGCTTATCAAAAAAAAATCCGCTTTAATGGAGCCATTCCATCCTTCAGCATGCTGTGGGTCGGCAAGTGCGCCTGCTTGAAGGTTTTAAGTATTTTAATGTCCTTAGCAGATAGAAATGCGACTAGTGCATGACCGGAAAGACCAATGATGCATCCCTCAGCTTCTGGTGATGTGTCCAGTAGCGCGCATGGAGGAATTCTGTGTAGCATGGGCCATCATGGTCATGGGAATGATCGCGATCATGGGGCTGCCCTTGCATGCCGATGTCATGCGTAATTAACGTAGCGGGTGGTATATTTGCTGGCTTGCCCGATATGTTTCATTGGCAGCATGTCATTTGCTTGCATGTCGCAGCAAATCATGGTCGGAGCCATGCATGCTATTAGGCGATCCGAGGGTTGCGGCATCGTGAGCTTCTAATGATTTCCACTGGGTCTGCGGCAGGTGACATGATGG
>VCJN01001903.1:0-70477 GCA_006384855.1 Tetraselmis striata
GCTATGTATATGATATCACATATACTTACTGTAAACTTACTTTAGATACATATATATGTGCATATATACACATATATGTTGTTGTTATTGACTCCATTGCGAAGATTGTGCGTAAAACATTTATCCAACTACGCCGCGAGTATAGCACGGGGCCTCCAACTGGATGGTGCAAAACAGCAGTTTACTATTTTAGTTTTGACCGGCGAGCCACCGCCCGGAGTCTGGTAAACTGTTGCGGTGTTTTGAGGACCTGGTGCCTGTCTGCGTATCTCCAGCGTGTCCGCGCGTGGACTCTGGGCCGTTGGCTTTGGTACTTTTCGCGCACAAGCTGAGAGTGACATTGAATTGTTGTTTTGACAACTTGAAAGATCACAACAAAACACTCCTCCAGAAGTCGCCAAGCCAGTTCCTGCAGCATACGGCAGCTGCCCCATGTTTGTAGATTTCGGGCTTATTCCAGGAGGAGGTGCTGACAAGGTGAGGCGTTGTGTGTGTTGCGCCCGCAGTCGGCGGCCGGCAGAGGTGCGTCCATGCCGGCGGCCGGCCTGGCGGCCTGGCAGAGCGACATGGCGGCGGCCGGGCAGCCCGCAGGCGAGGCCGCCGGCACGAGGCGCTTCCTGCACGCCCGCAGCGCGCGCGTGAGCCCCAGCGGCGGCGCCCTTGCGGTGCTGCGCTTCGGCTGCGTGTCTCGTGAGGCGCGCGACGGGGCGGCGGACGCGGACGGCGGCCTGCTGCGCGCTACGTCTGGCATGTCGGTGGGTGCCCTCGTGCGCCCCGGGCCTCAGACCCGGAGGGACGCAATGACAACATTCGGGTTATGGACCAAGTCTTGGCATTCCAATACACAATGACCCGGTGAAACTCGATTGCCACCGGGGCATTGTGGAGCTGCGTCAGGTCGCTTTCTGTCGGGCATGACTGCATCTGGCTGGGCATGCTCTCTACCTCCCTCCCCCTCTTCCTCCATTCCAATGAGATTGCGCGATTGCATGTTGACCTTCCAAGGTTCAGCGGCCTCCTTGCACGCGCGCCACTGTAGAGGTGCACCCTGTTGCTTTTTTCCGGGCACGGCGACACGCAATTGGGCCTCCTCTCTAGCTCTCATGCCCCCCCCCCCCCCCCCCCCCCCGGCCCCTTTCCTGTCTCCCTGGGTGTCTCGCTTTGGCCCAACCCACTTCAAATTCCGCAGCCATGTGCAGCCATGTGTGCCATCATGCAACCTCCAGCCACCCGGCGCCCAACTGGCCCCCCTAGCTTGTTCGCCCGTGTTGCTATGCCTCATCCAATTCCGCCTACCTTGGAGAGGTCGTAAGTATACATCCGCCGGCGGAGTGATTGTCGTGTGGTTGGCGATGACAATGATGCCAACGCGCACACGGCGTCCGGCCTGCCTTGCCGGGGATGTCGTCAAGCTGGCGGAGCGGTTTCTGCGTTATGCGGAGCACTGTGTGTATATTCTGACGCTGCCTGTGCTTGTGGTGCATTTGATGGCGGGGCCGCCCAGCACGTGTCGAGCCGCCCGGGGACGCCCCTGTCCCACGGCACGCTGGGGCGCACGCTCCACCGCGGGCTGCCGCTCAGCTTCTGCGCGCAGCAGATCGAGGACAGCCACCTGTCGCTCGCGGGGGTGGCGGTGCTGTGCGCGGCCAGCGGCGAGGAGCGGCTGCGCGTGAGCGTGGACCAGGTCCGCCCCCCCCCCCCCCCCCCCCGCACACACACCTACCCGAAGCATTCAATTGGGTTTACGGGTTGCACAAATAATGAATTGGTTTGCACCCTGACTTAGGTAGTCCGTGATGTATTTATTGTGTATTTTGCGCACCTAAAAGAGACCTTATCATAAGCCGCTAATTGGGCTTGCGTGCGACCTATGATAAGACCATTCGATGCAGTTCCGCTATGGTGTCGCCTGCAATTGACCTCTGTCAGGCAGGGCGGGGGCTTAGTCGCAGTGTCCTAAATACCGCGTGGGCAGATATATTTTCTCGCTTCACCCGGGGGGGGGGGGGGGGGGGTTCACAATCACTGACATGAAGCAAACCCAAAGCGTGGTTAAAGCGGGTTACTTTTCTGCCTGCTCCCCCCCCCCCCTTCCCCCTCCACATACGCACGGTTGCACGGACCGCAGTTGGGCCTGCTGATGCCGAAGCTCGCCTTTGCCCGCCTGCGGTCCAGATCTGCGAGGCGCTGCCGCTGCACTACGCGGCGCAGTTTGAGCCGACGATGTGCTGCTGGTCCGGCGACTCGAGCTGCCTGGCGCTGTACGGCTGCCGCCGCGGTCAGCGCCCCCCCCCCCCCTTCCCCCACAGCCCCCACGACCCTCCCACCCACGTGGGGTGGCAAGCAGCGTTTCAACGAGGCACGGCGGGCTCTGTGCCTTGTGCGTGGTGCGCATTTGACGAGCAGCAAAGCACCGCCACTGGGGGGAGCACCCTAGCTGCTGACATCCCCTGCTTGACCCCCCTCCCCCCCGCCTGCCTCGCTTCGGCACGCCCCGTCCTCCCAGGCACTCCGGCGGCTGTGGTGTTCAGGCTCACCCAGGGAAGCCAGATGACCTACAAGGTGACCTCAGCCCCCCCCCCCCCCCCTTCCCTGCCCCCCGGCCTGCTCTCTCCCTCTCTCGCCCCGCCGGTGTTTCTCCTCACCTCGTCTCTCCCCGCCACACGTCGCGACACCACTCACTCCCCTCCCTCATTGTCCAGTCGCCTGGTGCTCCCTGAAGTTGTGTAGTAACAACCGGACGCGCAAGACGGGGTCATTGGCAGAGGGCTGACCACTTATCCCCCCCCCCCCCCTGCCGCATTCCTCCCGGCGCGCCTCAGGCGCTGCCGCTGCTGGGCGAGGCGGTGTGGAGCTTCTCCACCTGCTGCCTCAGCGCCGACGGCAGCCGGCTGGTGGCCACGGGCGAGGACCCCGCCATCCACAGCCTGTTTGCGGTGTCGATCATGCGCGTGCAGGCGGAGCAAGCCGCGGACGCCTACACGCTGCCCATCCAGGTCCCCCCCCCAAACCCCGCCCTCTCCTTTTTGTTATTTTACCATTCCACAGCATCCAACCACCCAATGCTGCAGAGGCATGTGTTGTGTTGCTTTGCGAGGCATTTGCCGAAAGGGGTGGCGGGGCCGGGGATACCGGGAGCTCTGGGGGCTGATGTGCCATTGGGGAAGGCCCGTCACCGCCCCCACCGCCGCCCCACAGACCTCCTCTCCCGACATCGTTCTGCCCTGTTGCCGGCCACGAGACGACCCGCCCGCTGAGGATGCGCACCCCCCTCCACTTCCTCCCGGGCACTCTGGTCCCACCCGGTGGTTTCGCAGGTCTGGAGCACCACGGACAGCACGCTCATGTACTCCATCCGCCAGCACAGCGGCCCCGTCATCGACCTCGCGCTCAGCATGGACGACTCCGTGGTGCGGGACTTGCCCCCCCCCCCCCGCCCCCCTCGGAAACCCTTTTGCCTAACCCCCCTGACCCCCCCTTGACTGAGCCTGGTCATGCCCGGCTCACTGCTGCTGCTGCTGCTGCTTCTGCCAATGTTGCCAATGTTAATGCTTTGCCCCCCCCCCCCCCCCCCCCCGCCCCCCCGTGGCTTCTTAATGCCAGATCCTGGCTGCGGCAACCTCGGGCATCTATGCGCTGACGATGGCGGCCGCAGAGGTGCGGCCGGCGCTCCCCTCGCCTCCTCCCCCACCCCTCTCCCCCCCTCCAGCAACAATAGGAAATGGATGCACACGGGCACAGACGCGGCCATAAGAACACTGCGAATTAGGGCCCGCCCTGCCTTCCAGAGGTCAAATGTCGACGTGACTGTAGCAAAACTGTAGTGAATGTTCTTTAGGTTGCATGCGTGCTTAATTAGCCGCCTACAATAAGGGCTCTTATGGGGGCGTCGGCACCCGTAGTGTTTCCGGCATCTGTGGTGGCGCGCGAACTGAACGGCGGCGGCCGCGGGTGTCTCGCCCCCAGGGGATGCACCCCGACCCGCACCAAGTGATGGAGATGTCGAGCAAGGACGAGATGGCCAACCCGTACGGCGACTACGGCGCGCCGGGCGGCGGCGCCATCCACAGCCTGCTGGAGGTGCGCGCGGCGGCGCCCTCACCTGCCCTCCCCGCTCCTTAACACCTCCACCCCCATCAGATGCCCTCTGCCCGCCCGGCGCATGGCCTCGTGATCAAGTCGCTCACCCCCTCCGCCGGCCTTCCTTTGCCGGCGGGCAGGCGTACCCGATGCTGCCCAACCAGCTGGACGCGGAGGGGCGCAACCTCATCACGCTGGCGGCGCAGCGCAACCAGGAGGCCCTCATGCTGGCCATCCTCGGCAGCGCGCACGCCGAGGAGTACGGCCTCAAGGTGCGGCACCGCCGCGTGCTGCCCCCCCGCCCCCTTTCACTCGCCTGCGCCTTGCATGTCAATAGCTGCGAGCACACTAAGACAACCGCCGCGGAAGGTTGCGGTATGAAGTCTGAGTACTTTTATTAAACCTGTATTGCGATATGGTAATACTGGTACTGAAATCCCCTGATACTGATGCTAGATGCTTAATTGATACTGGTACGAGAGACCCTTAATACTTTCATTGCCATAGTGATGCTTTTCTTCATACTTTATTGCCACAGCCCACCGTCGGCCCCATCGCCGAGCTCATCCACAACCTATTTCCCGCACCCCTCCCCTCCTCCCTACCCCTCTTGCTGCTCATAGACTCGTCCACCAATGGAGCCCATCACGACCCCCATGGCGCTGTCCCCACCTCATCCCGCTCACGACGCCATTTCTGGCGCTTTTCCTGAGAATGCTCCCCGCCGCGCCACAGCACCCCCATGTTGCTCTCCCCACTGCGAATAGCTACCCTCCCCGCACATCCCGGCACCGCCTCCGCTGCCGTCTGCTGCGGGAACTGCGCGCGGGCGAGCGTCCAATCACTGCCGCCTGGGCTGCGCGGGTGCCGACTCCCCTATACGAGCCCTTATCGTGAGCCTCAGATTGGAGGGTGCATGCAACCTATAGGAACATTCGCTTGAGCTCCGCTATAATGTCGTCTGCATTTGACCTCTGACGGGTAGCAGCGCGGGTGCTTACTCGCAGTGTCCTTATTACCGCGTCGGCACCCGTAGCATGGGCGGAGCGGCTTGCGTCATCACGCTCCCGCACGTAGCCAACGGTGCCCATCGAGCATGAACTGGCCGGCAGTTGATGTATTTCTGCACTATCATTATTTCTGCACTATCATGGTTGGTGCGGATGTGTGGTAGCCGCGGTCATGGGCCATCTTGCGGCCCCCCACACACGGACCGACTCCGCCCCTCTTTTCTCCGCCTGACAGAGTGGCCCCGGTGCCGGGTTGGCCGCTGCTGCGTGGCACGCAGGGGGCGGGCTTCCACCTGAACGCCATGAGCACGGCGCTGCAGCACTCGCCCGCGTGCGTGTCGCTGCTGATGAAGGCGCTGATGGACAACCGGCTGCGGGCGCACTCCACCGCCACCTGTATCCCCGAGGTGCCCCCCCCCCCCCCCCCCCCCGCCCCAAGAGTCCAGTCTCATGCCATCCCGGCCCAGCAGATGACAGACACCGCAGTGGCTGGGCGGACCCTGACCCTCCGGCCTGACAGCGCCCCCGCCCCCGCACTCAACTCCCCCCCCTCACCTCGTCGCCCCATCAGGTGCTCCGCGGCCTGCTGAAGAAGTTCCCGGGCGAGATCGTGGCGTACCTGGGCAAGCATGGCGTCACCGACCTGGGAAGCTTCCTCATCTCCAACAACGTGGGCAACCTGGAGAAGGGCATGGTGAGGCGCCGGGGCGGGGCGCCTTGCTGCGGGGCAGGGCGCGCAGGGGGAGGGGGGGGGGGGGGGGGGGCAGTCTACCTTTGATAAGGCGTTGGTATAAATGTCACATTTACCCAGTTTTTATTTTCGTAACCAAAATATTGGTGTGCTCAATGTGGATCTGACACGGTTAATTGATCAGCATTCGATTTTAAAGGCTGCTCGTGGAGTAATTTAATTCGTAAAAACGAAATCAACATCCATTCAGGTCAACAATCCCTGCAATACTTACCCCCTCTAGAGGACAACACATCATATGCGCGTATATTTTCCTCGGGTCCCCTCCCCCCCCCCCCCCCCCCCCCCGCCCCCCGGCGATACAGATGTTATTCGAACACGCGAGCGATACGATGAAAATAGATGGAAGATGCTCTGCTGAATGGGGTATTATCATAAACGGGGGATGCTCAGTTCATGAATCATCAATTAGCAACTCAAGACAACAACACTCCCAAATTGTTAAGCTATTTAACCGTTAGTTGCTACTATCACACCAAATTGTTTCTTATACTGAATACACCCTCTGTTGCGCCTTTGGTCGCTGACCCCCCCCCCCCCCCCCTTCCCCCGGGGAGCGCACAGGTCACCACCTCCAGCCCCTACTTTTACGTGCAGCGGCCGCAGCTGCTGTGGCGCGGGCTGGTGGATGAGATCGAGGAGACGGGCGTGCCCGCGCCGGCGCCGCATCCGGCACCGCGGGCGCAACAAGCGCGAGGTGGGACGCCCGCGCGGCCTCACTCACAGAGAGAGAGAGAGAGAGAGAGAGAGAGAGAGAGTATATGGAGCTGCAGGTGGTTTGAGCTTGTATTGTATGGTTGTATATGTAGGTTGTATACGTTGTATATAACATACCAAATATAACAAAACGCGACTACAAAACATCAACACCTGGAAGTGTATAGCTTCAAGTGGGGCTCATACTCTGTAGCTTCAAGTGGGGCTGTCATCAGCCACGTAGATGTAGAAACGTCTTTTGTCTTATGTTGATATATACAATAGTTTCTATATCTACACAAAGCAATGCTATAATGAATCATCAACTCACGGCAGAAGCCCGCAGCCATGCATGGCTACAGTCCCTGCCTGTGTGCGGCTCCTGGGCGGTGTTCGCGTCATTCACACGTCCCTACCCCCCCCCCCCCCCCGGTCCTCCTGACTCTCCTTGACGATGCAGCTGGAGATCCCGGCAGCCGCCCGTGTGGTCACCATCCCAGGTGGGATGCGCCGCCGCCCCCCCCCCCCCCCGCCCCCCCCTCCCCCTCCCTTGCCCCCCCAGCGTGCATCGACCTGCCCCGCTGCCACCGCGAGGCGAATCGCCACTGACCCCCCCCCCTTCCCTGCCCTGCTGCCCTCCCTCTCCGTGCGCTCAGGCTGCTGCTTGCCAGGCCAGCGCGGGCTGCTGCAGGCGCTCCTGCACTACCCGACGGTGCCCATCGCCGTCTGGGGGCTCCCGATCGTCCAGGCCGTCATCACCTTCAAGGTGACGTACGCCGCCGGTCGGCGCACCGCTCCGAGCCGGGCGTCCGCGTATCAGAGCGCCCATTGCCTCTGACCACAACTTCCCATCTTTTGTTTTCTCGACCCCTTTGCCGCCGATGTGCAGCACCGGGCTCCCGCATGTGCGCCGAGCCAGTCTCAAAGTGTCGGGATCGCCGCCCTGCTCCGGCCCTCGGCGCGGCACTGAGAGCCGCTCTGTTGTGCGCAGTGGCGCAAGTTCGGGCGGCGCTACGTGATCTGGGAGTTTGTGTTCTACATGCTGTGGCTGCTCACCTACACCATCTTCCTGCTGCTGCTGCCGAGCGTGCAGTCGCACGCGGCGGCGCTGGTGGAGGAGGGCGGCCCCGGGGCTGCGCCCGCGGCGCTGTACAGCTCCCCGCAGGCCGTGTGCGCCTCGCTCTTCCTGTGCGTCTCCTTCGTGATCACCATCCGCAACGTCATCTCGGAGGGCAAGCAGGTCCTGGCAGCCGGCGTGAAGGTGCGCCCGGCGCAACCCCCCCCCCCCCCCCCCGGCGCGACAGTGCCCCCCCCCCCCCCCCCCCCCCCCCGAACCTCCATAACCCAAACGGTCCATCGGCGAAGCGCACCCCAGCCATCCAGTGTTCTCCTTCCGATGCCGCCACGGCCTCGGTGTTGCTTCCGCACGCCTCCCAACGCCCCCTTTATCGCTGATCACGTCACAGCCACGCCCTACTGCAGCATGGCAGCGCAGTGCCGGAGGGTATGTGTGTGGATGATGTGTGGGTGGGCGCAGTGGGAGCTATTGGGGCTTATACCGGCCACACCGAAGCCCCCCCCGCTCCCTCCCCCCAAAGCACCGCCACTGCCACCACACACACATGCCTGCATACCTGACCGCTGGTGCCCATGATGTTTGCCCGGCAGGAGTGGGCCTCCTCACCGTGGAACATCGTGGACATGCTGTCCCTCATGCTCTGGCTCTGCCTCCTGCCGATGTACTTCACGCAGGTGCAACACCGCTCCTGACCCCGCCCAGCCCCGGCTGCCTCTCCCCCCCCCCCCCCCCCCCGTCCCATCAATGCGCCATTTACCAGCACTTGTCTCGGGCGCCGGGTGAACAGCAACTATTCGGGGAAGGGGGGGGGGGGGGTGGGTGGGTGTGTCAGCCGGCTCACCTGCGCTGCCGCGCCGGCAGGTGGCGCCCAACCACCTTAACCCGCTAGTCGCGTTCAACTCCATCCTGATGTGGTCCAAGCTGCTATACTTTGCGCTGGCGTTTGAGAACACCTCCGCGCTGGTGCGCATGGTTCTGGAGGTGAGCGCCGGCCGCCGCCCCACCTGCTCAGGCACAGACCCCCCCCCCCCCCCCCCCCCATTTGCTTGCCCCCCTGCTTCCGGGGGACACAATACGCCCGCCCGCCCCCACCTGCCCGGCTGCTGAACATGCCGCCGCCGGCCGGCAGATCCTGAGGGACATGAAGCACTTTCTGCTGCTGCTCGTCACCGTCATGATCGGCTTCGGATGCGCCTTCTTTGTCATCTTCAGGTGTGGCTCCCGCCCCCGGCATTCACCGCGTAGCCGCCGGTGGCATGGACCACGCCGACAGACGCCCAGGCGCTGCGAGCTCTCCCGGTGGTCGACGTGCCGGTTCCTGGCTGCCCCTATATTCATAGCTGTTGGAGGACGGGTGCCCGGCGCATTTAATAAGCGCGCTTATAGTGAGCCTCTAATTGGGCGCGCATGCAACCTATAAGAACATCCGCTATAGTTCCGCGATAGTTTCGTTTGCGTTTGACCTCTGGCAGGTAGGGCGGGGAGGCCCATAATCGCAGTTCCTTTATTGCTGCACGGCCCCGGTATTCAAGGTGAATCGTGCAGGTCGATCGAGAGTCTCATTTGAATTCGGGTCCGGAATGGTATTGTCAAGTGAGTACCGGTGGCAGGGTTCGACGCCTGCTACAGAGGCCATGTCCTCCCCTGTGGCGGCGTGTTGGCGGCCGTCGATGATTGAGAGGCAGTCGTCGATGATTGAGAGGCAGTCGTCGATCATTAACAGGCAGTCGTCGACCATTGAGAGGCAGTCGTCTGTCATTAAGAGGCAGTCGTCGACCATTGAGAGGCAGTCGTCTGTCATTAAGAGGCAGTCGTCGACCATTGAAAGGCAGTCGTCTATCATTAAGAGGCAGTCGTCGACCATTGAGAGGTAGTCGTCGATTAGTGAGAGGCAGTCGTCGATTATTGCGAGAGGCAGTCGTCGATTGTTGAGGGGCAGTCGTCGATCATTGAGGGGCAGTCGTCGACCATTGAGGGGCAGTCGTCGATTATTAAGAGGCATTCGTCGATTATTGAGAGGCACGCCCACCGATTTCGCGCATGGGACGTATGATTCATTATTGCGATTTGTTCAGATTAAATACACTTGTTCTCGGACCAGCACTACGGGTACTCGCACCACCATGAACCACCATGTGGGCTGAGACCACCGCACACAAGCACACATCCGTTTGCCCAGCCGAATCCCACACTAACAGTTCCAGCCGGCCATGTGCAGCCCCCCCTCACCTGCAGTACATGACTCAATGGTGTTGCCTGCGGAAACCCGCGCATGCCTGTGGTGCCGCGATTACTGAACGGGCGTACCGTCCTCCCGCAGCGGCTACGACGCCGGCGTAGGCGAGGAGGCGTCCTTCAACCAGTTCTCCTCGCCGCTTGTGACGATGTTCACCATGTACTCCATGATGCTGGGCTACTTCGACACCGCGCAGCTCTTTGACTCCCCGATGCCGGTCCCCTCCATCGTGCTGTTTGTCCTCTACGAGCTCATGGTCGTCATCATCCTGCTCAACCTGCTCATTGCCATCATGGGCGACTCCTTTGACAAGGTGCCCCATTTCCCCCTTCCGGCCCGGGCTCGCGTCTGGCTCTGTTGACTCAAGCTAAACAGCGCTCACCCTTCCCATTCCCCGCGCAGGTCCGAGAGACGGAGAAGCTGCAGTTTATGCGGGGCCGGGCCAGCGTCATCGACGGCATTGAGACCACGCTGAGCAAAGAGCAGCTGCAGAACAAGGTGAGCCCCCAAACCCGCCCGCAAGCAGCTGCGGCGGCGCTTCGAGACCTCGTTGATTCGTGCTCGCTGATGGGCGCCCGCTGCTGGTGCCGCGCAGGACTGGTTCCCGGAGGGCTACATCCACATCCTGGAGCGGCGATACGACGAGGGCGACCACCAGAACTGGGTGGGCCGCATCAAGGTGGGCGCCCCGCCTCCTGGCCAAGCGAGGTGCATGTAGTGTCAGGGCATCGGATGTCAGCGGGCGGGGCCGTCAGCAGCGCGGTGCATGCACTACGGCCGCCGGCGCACCTATAATAAGACCCCTTGTTATAAGCCTCTGATTGGGCTTTAATACATGATGTATCAGCATTCGCTGTTGTTCCGCTATAGATTCGTCTGCGTGCGACCTCTGGCAGGTAGGGGAGGCTCCTTTTCGCAGTGTCCTAGTCCCGCGCGTCGGCATCCGGAACAGTCCTACGGGTGGTTGACGGCGGGTGGTGCGCCGCGGCGCAGGCAATCGAGCGCGCACAAGAAACGACAAAGCGCGAGATCCTGGCGGCGATGGAGCACGCCGTGACTGAGACGCGCGCCGCCATGCGCGACGAGATGGCCGCCAAGTTTGAGGAGCTGTCGGCGCAGCTGTCGATGCTCGGGGCGGCGGCAGACGCGCGCCGGGAAGGTGGCGCGGCAGCCGGCGGCGAGGATCCGGCGTCGCCCATGGGTGGCAACCTGCCGATGCGCAACGACGACATGGTGTCCGGCTCGCCGGAGCGCGAGGATCGGCGCACGGTGCTGGCGCGCGCCGCGGCGGCGGCCATGATGCGCCGACAACGGGGCCGCGCCGCGCCAAGGCCGACAGCAGGCGCAGCGCAGGTGCGGCTCTTTATTCAACCAAATAATCGCAGGCTCGCGCGCAGTCTACACGTGTTTGGGTTTTGTCGGAACCCGAGCGGGTCTTGTCCCCGGGCGCTGAGTGCTTATTCCGCACGAAAAACTCCGTCGTTTGTCCATCCCGTGGAATCTGACAGCGGCTGGCGATTGCGTCTCGGCAGGTGCTCCAAGTGCACCACAGCCCGTTCGAGGCGACGACCGCCTGGCAGAAGGCGGCCAGTCGATCGATAGCAGGCAACCTCATGGTTCGCCTCGGCAGTGGCACGCCGGGCAGTCGACCCTTCAGTCCGGTCGGCCCCGCCCCCGGCGCAGCCGGCGCGTCGCCCCGCGTGCTACTGCCGCCCTGGGACCCCGGGTCGCCACAGCCGCAGTCGCTGTTTAGCTCGCTCTCGCGCCAGGCGGTGGAGCAGAATCGACAGGCTTCGCACGACCTCCCACCGTACATCATCGCCGACCTACAGTCCACCGATCGCGAGGCAGCTGGCGACGTCGAGAGCCAAGCGGGGGATCCCGCTGGTGGCGTGTCGGATGCGACCCACGGTGAGCAGCGTGAGGATGCCCAGGCGGCGCCGGCGTCTGCTGAGGCCGAAGTAGCGGACCCATCCGACGCCAGCGACCCGCTGAGGAGTGCCGAGGCGGCGCCCTTCTTGTCCTCTGAGATGGCGCCGGCTTCTGACGGTGGGCAGGGGGCGATGACGAGCCGCAGTCCAGCCCGCCCGCTGGGAGAGGATGACAGCGTGGCGGTTGGAGGTTTGCATGCTGAGGGGGCCTAGCTACGCCGGATGCCGCCAGGCGGCCAGTCCTTGCGGCAATTCGTGAGCGGTGCTCAATTATTTTGCGAGCTGTGAAGTCCTGACTACCGTCTGTGCTTGGACAGCTTGATTGCGTGTATATATTCTTATCATTATAGCTGCTGGTTTGTGTCCAGTTTTTGGCGGCCCTGCATGTGCAGCTGCTAATAACATTTAGGCAGGTCATCTTGGGCGCAAAGGACACTGAGCGGGTGTGGCAGATCGCAGCCATCCGCATGCGCTGCTTGTAACTTCCCCTTCCTCCTGTCTCAAGGCTGGAAGGTCAAATAACATCTAGAAAGAGTGGCCCGCTCATCCGCATCGTCAACTTGTACAGGCGATTGCTCATGTCCAACCTATCGCGTTCTATTCCTCATTATTAGGCAGAGACACACGGAAGTCTCGCTGTGTATATGCCGGACACAGCAATGAGGGGCATCACGCTGCTCGTGAGATGCGACCCACTCCACCGCCTCGAATAGGGAAATGCAGCAACTGCAGATAAGTGTACCTACCAGGAAGCGAGGATCTGCTGCATGCCGTGTCGTGTTGTGGCCTGCCTGTATGCGTCGCGTGGCCTCCCGGTTGACACTTCAGGCGTGATCATACATACATCAATATATGCTCCAAGCTATGCGGGCGAGTGCGCTGTGGAATAGAATATGTTTAATGACATTTGTTGGTAAAACTATAGTAATCAAGTCTGTAACTGGGCAGCTAAGCTTTCTCACGCTGGCCCGATTTCGTGCTAAACTCGCAGTAGGGCGGGCTACACATATGTTGCCCTCTGAATAATACGGCCAATCAGTTTATTAGCCAATCTAAGTCGTCCGATGGTATGGCGGTATGATGGGTCATGTTTTTGCTAATGTTCTGTGATGGGTGCGAGCTATGGCGCGCGGCAGGGCGACAATGATATCTCGTGCATGATGGAACAGCGCTGACGCACGAAGCTGGCACCCATACATGTGCAATGAAGTATCGGCGTATACTCACTAATACAATTAGGCGCATCATGACTGCTACAGCTGCTTTTCGAGTACAAACACGAATAACAGGTATCAAGTATCAAATATAGAAATATGTATATTATACATCGTCAGCAATATTGCGCAATAAGCCAATAATGATACCGCAGTGCCGCTGTAGTTGGTTGGCGGCTCGGCAGCAGTATTAGAGAAAGCAAGGCAGGCACGGTAGCGTTTGCGATCTCGTGCGTTCGCGCTACCATTGCCGCCTGCAATGGAAATAACAGGGCAAGTGATGTACTGCCGGGTGATTCCTTTAGCATGACTACAACTATTCACGATACTTATATGTACTTCTAACCATCCATGGCCGCCGCTAACATCGATTCAAAATATCTGTTAGGTTGTCCTCTTGTGAAAGTAGCTTGTCCGTTCGGCAATCAAGTCGCCCTGCTGTGAAGTTGAAATGTGCAATTGTACTGGCTCTACAGGGTACTTGCCTGGCAAACTAATACCTGGACGCTGTACGTGTCGTGTCAAGTATGCATCGTCCTCTTTGTATTTTGGTCGTCTCTTTGTCTGTTATTGGTCCGTTATATCATTGCTTGTTTGATTGCTGAGTCACACAACAGTCGGTTCCACAAGTACACCGCCGAACGTCACGTTGCATCGGGCTATCGAATATCAAGTGCCCCCTGCTTTGCGTTGTGTCCTCACAGTAATACCCGCAGTATGACGGCATAATACAGTAAAATATGCTTGATGGGTTTAATATCGCGGTATATATCACAGAAATTGCGCGGCGCGAAAATTCTTCGCATACAACATGAATATGCATCACAGAAGTTGTGGACTGCTGTATCACACGGCCGTCTTATCGTCGTCGTCGTCACGATGTAATTCATTTATATTTCGTCCATTACATTATCGCGCGCATCAGCCGCAGCGCGCATAATGATATGGCAGCACATGCAGTGCCGCACGAAAGTTTATGCGCACAGTTACTGCATGCGTTTTCGACCGTGTCGCCACGTCATACGCTGCGATGTCCGTGTTGTGCGGGTCGGTGATGACAGCTACATCTCTTTTGTTTTATACATGTAGCTTGAAATATCGCGACTCCGCTGCATTTGGACGTGATGCTGCCGAGTGGGGTTCAGTTGGGCGGGGGGGGGGGGGGGGGGGGGGGGGGGGCAATATCAGGTTCAAAGTTATGTTACACCACGAGTTCATTGAATCATGGGCGGGAGGCGGCATCCAAGACGGATATAGTCGAGGAGGGGGGGGGGGGGGGGGGTACATCAATATTTTTCCTTGCCCCATATGCCTGAGACCATGCATGGCTTCACCCACTACGGCTCGTTTTCCGCGGCGGAAAGCAGTTATTGTATATTTGCACCACACGGGGGCCGGATTTACGTCTTTTTGGGACGCTAGGCTCTGCCCGCCATTTGCACTTTTTATTGTATATGGCTACGATACCCTATAGCGGGTGACCGAATGGATCCGCCCACTGGTTCGGAGGCTGCACACCACCGCAGCGCCGGATAAAACCGGCCCTACCGAGGGCGCAAGGAGCTCGTCGGATAGCAGGGATCGGCGGACTGGCTTGGGATCAGACTACAGAACCGCAGTATTGGCGCTATTTCCGTGAACTGCTCGCCAGCGCACTACCCACCGCCGGCGTGTAGAACGCGTTTTCGGGAATTTGTCCCGTGCCAATGTTACTATATTTTGGCAGGATGCGGTAGTATAAGTAGAGTGCATTAAGCATGTGCCCGATGAAAAGATCACACCCGAATGACATTATAATGGCGGATTCGCCATTGAAGACATTGTCCAGTGAAAGCTAACGCACACTTGGCCTTTTGATTTTAGCGGCAAGAGAACAACCAACGTCATTGGGGGCTCTCCGAACACAGGGCATCAGCAAAGCGCACTAACTTCAAATGGAAGGGCGCGCGGCCGGAAACGATGGCGCCGGTTGATCACTGGCCGGTGTAGAATCATCACTTAAAAATGACTTAACGCTGTTACGGGATGCTGTATATAATGCTGCGCGCTTGTTGCCGACGACGACGACTATTACACGGTTATTCATGATAACAACCATGAGGCGACGCTGCTGACGACCTTAACATCAAAAGCAATGCTTACTTGTAGCAACGCGCCGTGCAACTACACAGCATCATCTGCTTGCAGGGAGGGAGAGAGAGAGAGAGAAAGAGAGAGAGAAAGAAAGAGCTTGGTCGTCGCCTTGCTGCCACACTGCAATGTAAGAGCCGGCCATTAGCAGCGACTAGTCCATATGAGGTGGTGCTGCACATGTAGTGCTAGGTTATTTAGTACGTGGGCGCGATGATGCAATGTCGGGAAGCTGGCAGGGAGGTCAACATCAAGCGCCACTGGCGTTGCGATGACACGAGCTCGGCGTCGTCGTTCCGACAGGCGGCATTCCAGCTTTGTTCGCTCGGCATCGCCGCAAACGTGCGTGCATCAGTTCAATGGTCTGCGAGGAGGCTTCTCAGCTATAGAGGCCAGCTAGTGCCAGTTATTTCCCGCCGCCGCCGTGTACTCGTAGATATGTCATACGGGAGAGCTTTGTGGAGTGGGTGCTGAGACGCAAGGTCGTCGGCGCGTCGGTCGTGCGTCGTCGTCGTCCAGCTGATCTGCGTCGAAGTTCTGAACTGGATTTTTTTGTAACGCAATGCTTCAATCGCCAGGTTTCCGGCATGGGGTGCCATATTGTCGGGGGAGGGGGCTAACAAGCAGCGATGGGTTACATGTACATAACTTTGCAACATGATAATGCTACATGGCTGTCACATGTATTGTGCCAGGCCGCTGGAGGCCTCCGCGACGGCTGCGTGCTCTTTTGTTCCGGAGAGCGTCGGATTCTGCTCCGAAGCCGGATATAATCGTTCTGACGACATTTCGGCGTGTGCTTAAATAATACCGCACCGAACGGCGACCAGCCCGGCAACCCGCCGCAGCTGATGCATACCGTAACCGGGTAGGAACGGTGCCGTGAGGCAAGCGCATCGTCCTTACGCTCGCGGGGCTGCACTCTGCCGACCCGGCCGTCGAACGCGCTGGCGCGTTTAGCGCTGCCGGCTGTGTAGTTTTAGCACTGGTTTCGGAGCTACTGCAAATCCTTCATCCGAAGCGGCCCAAGCTCCTCGCCCCCGAGGCTGCACAAAATGGTGGTCCTGCGCGACCCGGCCCCCTTCGTCGCCGCGCACTTCAACGAATGGATATGCGGCGTGAAGCGGTTTTTGAACAAGCCCCAGTCGCTGCCGATGCTTTCCGGCGACGGCCCCTGCCGGCCCAACATGACCATCGTGCGGGATACGAACGTGCAAGATCAAGAGGGGCAGTGCCGACAGAAGAGAGGAAAAGACTGTGCGGCGCAAGCGCAGGCTCGAAGCGGCTTCTGCAACGACCCTGCCGCCTTCCTGCAGTCCAACTTCTTCCAGCGGGTGCGCCGTGCACTTTGGCATGCAGCCCTGCGCCCGGCCGTTTTCGGGCGCGCCACTCACCCCTGCACGGCTTCCGAGCGCTTGTCTGGCAGCAACATGGATTCAGATCATTGCATTATTCATTTCGTCGTGATATCATCACATTAATTAATAACATCACCAGTGGGCACCAAAAACACAGACACACACACACACACACACACACACACACACACACACACACACACCATATATGGGCACCAGCTCCGAACACCGCTGCATTTTGCTTATATTACATGTCTAACGTTAGTATACTTGCTTCTGTGTATACATGTGCTGCGTACATTGTAAGTACGTCAACACATGGCTCGATGACCGTGCCTGAGAGCGGAAGTAGGGGTTGTGTGGGGTGTTGAGAGAGGAGCTCTTAGTTAGCTATTATTGTGAAGCGCCGTAATCCCTGTACCGGTGCCTGTGCAGATATTCGGCAGGGACAAGAAGGACTGGCAGATCGGACAGAGGGTCTGCGGCGAGCAGACCAGCCCCAAGGAGTGCTACTCCCGCGCCCTGTCGTTCTTCCAGGGGTTTCTGCTTGTGGGCGTCACCGAGCGCATGCACGACGTGCAATGCCTGCTGCACTTCTACACAAAGAAGCCCTGGAAGGACATGGGCCATGAGCGCAAATCCCCTTGCAAGCCCTTGGATCTGTTCTCACCGGAAGCACGCCGCCTGTTGGATGTATACGCCCAGAAGGTGCGCCTCCAACCTGGTTTTACCGCACGAGACTCCAAAGCCTGCGCCCCCTTAATCCTCTCCTGCCCATCCGGTCCTGAGTTTACCAACTTGTGTCTTTGTTTCTCGGTTCCTGCCTGCAGGCAAAGGCCGTTTAAAAGGCAGCGGGTGATGTGTTGACCCACAGGCTGGGTGCAGCCAAGCTAGAACTGGAGAAGCTCAAGAGTGAGACGGGCGCAGATATCCGTGCCATGCCCCATATCGGGCCCGGCTGCTTCGGGTTCTGAGTGCCAAAGTGGCGCGTGTCGCACGGAGTCCTCACGGTCCATGTTTTCGGCGGGAACAACGAACTCGCCGTCGACTTTATTCACGGCTGTTGAAGTCACAATGCATTCGATGAGCGGCGCAAGTTGTCACTCGCAACGACTCCTGCGGAGCTGCTGGGTGATGAGCAAATACATACGGCTGCGGATGCGCTCATGGCACATTAACTGTAATATGTCAAAAGCTCGAGACTCAAATGCGCAAGGCATTCATGCAAGGCTGTAACCGACTTCCCCCTTGCGAGCGAGAGTCGGATTCCCCGGAGTTTCGGAGAAAACGCCGAGTGGCGGCATTTCGCCTGCATAAATTGCGCAGTCCTTAGGAAAATAGCAGCGTGCTGTCGGCGGCGACCAGCACGCTGCCAACTCGGAATAGCTCCGTATAATCGAGCGGATGCCGTGATACACAACTTATATCCTTAAGCAGCGACTTGTGCTGGCTCCTGAAGACTTCTGTGAGGGCCGCGGGGCGCCTATCGGGCGCCCTCGGCGTCGGTACTGCGGTGTCGGAACAGTGGTGCCGGACCTGGAGCTGGTTCCAAGGCGAAAACCACAGCGACGAAGTTGCGGCAACTTCGGCGCTTTCGTGCCGCGACTATTGATGCCTATGACCTAGCCGCCGATGAGTTGGCGCTATTGCGCGGATGGAAGTAGCGTGCATCGCCTTGTATATAGTGACATTATACAGAGCACCGCGAGCGCACTTGAAGGCGGGGGTTTGTTCATTGTCTTTGTGCGGGAGTCGGATCCTCGAAAACCTTACAGCGCCACAGCATAATGTCATCTACCGCAGTAATTATTCGGTGTTTCGATTCGTGCCTAGAAGCTGGCGATTAACGGCGTGGTAACGATGACGCCATATCGCCACGCGGGCCTATCACCGTGTCGTACACGGCGCAATAGCACAGATATTGCCATATTGGCGCTGCCGCCTGGAGGCTCGGAGCCTTGGAATAAGTCGACCAAATGTGCTACCTTTGCTTCTGATATGTTATTTAAAAGCACGTTTGAATGAGGCCACGCATCGCAGTTGGAGTCTCCTGTAAAGCCCATATATTACACTGCAACATCGCAAAGCGTTGTCCGCGCTGTCGGGTGGCAGACAAGGGCTGGCGCCCGCTGACCGCCCTTGTCCCCAATAATTCATTAGTCTTGACCCAAACCTTGACCCCTACTACGCATGAATGCGTCATGCGTCATTCTGCGCTACTCAATGGTTTAGAGAACCATCAATGACTATGTGCGTACTTCATGTGCTGCAAATGCATACATGCTCTGCCATTGGCTGGTACCCTTGCAGCCTGTGCCTTCTCACCTCATCACCTGCAGCCGCCCCCCCCCCCCCCCCCCCCCCCTCTCTCATGCCTACTTACTGTTCTATTTGGCTATAAAGCCTGAGGACATCTCCTCCAATCATGTGCCGCAGCATTGCTCGTTCAGGTACGTCCATTCCTCACTGAACCCCCCCCCCCCCCCCCCACCCCCCCCACACCCTCCCCCCCCCCCCCCCCCCGGCCCCTCCCCATCCACCTGCCGCCGCTATGAGCATGTCAGTGTCCATTTCCTTTCGGGCAGCGCTGCGTACATAATGCAGGGGTAAGTGCTGCTAGGTTTAGGATTTTATTAGTCTTCAAAAACCCTGACCCGTATTACACATGCATGCGTTATTCGTAGCTGCGCTACTCAATGTTTTAGAGAACCACCAATGACTACGTGCGTGCGAAATATGTTGTAAAGGCAGATACATGCTCTGTATTGCCATTGGCTCGCGCCCCTGCAGCCCCTGCCTCATAACCGCGTGTGCCCCGCCTGCTTACTGTTCTATTTGGCAAACAGAGCCTGAGGACATCTCCTCCAATTGTGTGCCGCAGGATTCCTCACTGAAATCAACCCCCCTCCCCATCCACCTGCCCCCTGAGCATGTCACTGTACTTTTCCTTGCGGGCAGCGCTGCGTACATAATGCAGGGGTAAATGCTGCTAGGTTTAGGGTTTTATTAGTCTTGACCCAAGCCCTGACCCGTGATACGCATGTGTGCGTCATTGGCAGCTGTGCTACTCATTGGTTTAGAGAACCATCAATGACTACGTGCGTGCTTCAAGTGCTGCAAATGCAGATACATGCTCTGTATTGCCATTGGCTGGCGCCCCTGCAGCCCCTGCCTGCTCACCTCATGAGCCCCCCCCTACTTAGATTGTCCTTCTTGGCTATATAGCCTGAGGACATCTCCTCCAATTATGTGCCGCAGCATTGCTCGTTCAGATACGCCCATTCCTCACTGAACCCCCCCCCCCCCCCCCCCCCCGGCCCCTCCGCATCCACCTGCCGCCGCTATGAGCATGTCAGTGTCCATTTCCTTGCGGGCAGCGCTGCTTACATTATCCAGAGGAATGACAGCGGTGCTGCCGGCAAGAGTTTAAGCGCACCGCATCAAGCAGGAAAATGGACAATTTCGGGGCCTCACTGGCTGAGTAAGGCGAGGAGGCATCGGCCCATCCGTCAACTTGCAATTGGATGATGCCCATCTGCTCTTGCCGAGAGTATCAACATCAGAAGATGCCAAACCTCTTCTTCTTCTCAGCATCTGCATCGCCGCCACCTGCTGCAGACTCCACAAACTGCTGGCACCGGGCCTGCAGAGCGCCGACCTCCCTCTCATAGGCCTGGCCATACGCTGGCCGCTCTGTGCATGCGAGCATGTAGCGCGCAATGTTGGGCCACTTGCCCATATTGACGTCTCCGAAAAACTGCGTGTGCCCGTCCAGTTAAGGTGTCAGCGCGCGCGATTGCGTCGGGCACCATTAGGCCTCTAGTGAACAGGCAGGCACAGTCTGCTGGGGAATTCCCACCCCAGCCACACCTGGGGAACATACAGCAGGTAGGCGCCCACAGCCACATCTGCGGCAGAGAACTCGTCGTTCACAAGCCACTGCCTGTCCTCCAGAATGGCATTCAGCCGGTCCAGAGCGCGCACCTGGGGACCCACCGGCGCAACAGCAGCCGCGCATGAGGACGTGTGCGGCGCCAGACTCTCTCACGGTAAGCGGTGCTGGAGGCTTGGCGGAAGCCTCACCTCTCCAGGCTTCCCTCGCGCCCCGGTGTCGAGAACCTGCCCCCGAGCGTTCTCCACAAAGATGCAGGGGTCCAGGCTGGCATTGGCCCACACCAGCCACGGTTGCACAGCCGCCCGCTTCTGAGGTGTGTCCAGGCCCCCGTAGGCGTCTGCCAGATACGCCAAGATGGCTCCCGACTCGAACATCTGAACATCGCCGCATGCCAGTTGCTGACACGGGCGTGACATGTGGCTAGCCCAAGCTGGGAATATTGCGCAAATAAGTGGACTTACCTCCACACCGCCATCATCCCGGAGCGCAGGCACCTGCCCGAACGGATGCGGGTTGGTCGGGTCGCGCGGCGCCTTCATCTCAAACGGAGCTCTGATCTCGTGCAGGTACCAATTGACCTGCCAAGGCGCATAATCGGGTGGCTGAATATGCTGTTCCTCGTTGGTTTTGCACGACCCTGCCCTGACGGCGTTAAAGGCCATCGCGGGATAGCGTGCATTACCAGCGGTGATCGGCTGCCCTGCGAGCCGTACAGCTCTAAGCCTGCACGCACGTCCACTGCCGCCATTCGGCGCGCCCCTCTCACAGGGCGCTGCCTGGGACGCCATCCCGCGGTTAGGGGTGCGCACGCGCATTGCGGCGTGCCGGGCTTAGCGAGGTGGCATGCCATGGCGTGTCGGGACACAGTAGCACGAGCGCCTGATCAGCGGGAGAAAATGGGCAGCGCAAGTCTCGCGTGGCACGGGGATAGAGTAGCGACTACAGGGTAGATGGAGAACTCTTCAGCTCATCCAGGCGCAGGAGTCTCCATCACCAGCCAGCATTGTCGACGACAATTCAGTCTCGTAAGCAGTGCAGTGCAGGGATTAAGGATTATTAGTAAGGATTACCGCTACAGGTATAGTCTGGTGGTCGCCCCGCCGCCCCTCGGATGAGCATTCAGGCAGCCTTGTGTATTTATTTGTATCCGGTACCAGGTTTACTAGTATTCCGTGTATTTTGAAAAAACAATGCATTATATTATAATATTTTATTATTGATATTTAATTTAAAACATGCATGATTTTTATTAAATATTTCATTTCAACCCAGGCAGGGCAAGTCTAACCACAAAGGCATCTTTCGCGGATGTGGCGAACGAACGTGATAGTTCACGTTATATCGGCAGGGCAAGTGATGACACAATTGACAAGTGTCGCGACCTCCGGGATCCGTAGAGGTACCAGTACAGTCGCGCGCCAACTACAGTAGTGGTCGCTACACCTGGCACGGCGGCTCGTCGTATGAATTCGTATCACAGCAGCGCGCGCAAGACGCCCTGCAAGGCCGGCCCGGGATCTCGCGGAAATTTCGTGCTACCCTCGTTGGCGAGCACAAGACTGTACTACCTTGGTGCTAGTACTCTACTTGTAGTCGTGGTTGTACTCGTAGCCACTTGCTCTGCGCGCTGCTATCGCTGGGCCGCTGCGCCGCGCCCGCAAAAATATCCCCGCACCGCGCCGCCTGATATATATGACGATTATGCGCAGCAGCACCTACGTGTACCACGAGTATATATATAGCGGTGAGCTTCCGATCCAAGCGGCACCTCAGCGACAACCCCTCTGCTATCTCAGCTCCCCCTTCCGTCTCTACCAGAACCAACCCTTGGCGAAGAGACAAGTGCGGCGCGACTGCCTAAACAGAACTCTTGACGGGCGCCGACACCGCATCACTTTCCAGAACTACCAGTTCCCCAAAGCCAGCGGACCCCGCATCAGCCCGATCCGTCCAGTACTTGTGACGGATACTGCGAGAAGTTGCGTACTTTGTGTCGTGGCCAGCCCCCTCTGCGAACGAGCTCGACCGTGCTGGCTTCCGAAAACTTCTGGAGTGGGACGGTGAGCTTCGGCGATGCAGTTCTCAGTGGTTCTCACGCCGCTCAAGGTAGAGAACGTGCAGTGGTCCCAGGAACAGCCGCTAGCGCTGCGCTGGCTGGGTACGACACATCACCTCCGCAAGCCAAGCACCACGATCGTCACCGCCAGCTCGCAGACGCTAATTTGGAACCCGGTCAGTGCCCCAAGCATCCGCTCGACGGTGAGCCTGCGGCCCCGTGCCGGGCCCGGCGGTGGAGACCTTGAGCCACGAGCGGAGCGCCTTGAGTTAGTGAACCACAGCGCGCAGTCGGAGCCGTCGACCTCGTCGCCCTCTAGCTCAGCACGGAGGGGTGGGCGCGTCATTCCACGCCAGCCAGCTTGCCAGCTTGATCTCGCGGACTATTGCAGTGTTTACAGTTTCGGCGATAAGATAGTCACAGTACCGATCGAAGGCTTCACTGGAGCATATCTCACGCTCCGCATCGCCACCTGCCCGAGGTCGCTCGCGACGGCCTCCACAGCCGATACGGATCACTTGTTGACCTGCGATCCTGCACAAGACGACACCAGCCCGCTCATGGGACTCAAGGGAACGCGGAAGCGGCGCTGCGGCTTTGATCAATCTCCAAAGGCGTTCGACGGTCCCTTGTTGAAATCTTTTCGTGCCAGGCGGGATGGTGTCACCTGTGGCTGCGCGGCCAAGGCGCTGAAGCTGCTCCAAGCTGCAAGCAAAGCCCTCAGCAAGGGCGTTATTTTTGAGCAGCCCGGCATTGCAATGTCTCGCCGTGCCACCTTCTAGATCACTACCATCCCCCGAATCCAATGGAATCGGAAATAAAACACATTCTGCGGATCGCAGTCATCACCTCACAACGCGATGGTGGCAGCTGCTGCCCAAGCCTACGCAATCACATAATGTAAACTATCAAACTGTACAGGCAATGACATCGGGTCGCAGGGCATGGCAGCCAAACAGCATATTCATCGTATCATATTATACATGCACACTCCACACACCATCAGGACGCGTGACGACACGCAAGCACCCCATGCTTTGAGGGACCATGACAGCATGCCAAGCGTGTCAGCAGCTTCGACATCTGACTTATTGCTTTCTGTGTGACAGCCCTGGGGACGAATTGATTGCTGACAAGACTATGACTCCGCGTCTTATTTCTTATGATGCAGAGAAGACGCTAAGTTTCCTACCGTGGGCAGAGAAACAGCAATGTAAGAGCTAGCAATCAGTGCCGTGGCTGGTAGACCCCGCCCCATGATGAAGTACATACACATTAAACATGGATTGGAGAATTCAACCACAAATACATGGCTTGTATAAAGTACGATACACACACGTGAATAGTACAAAATTGCGTCTCAGCAAGTATGAGAAGACCGTTTCTTGGCTTTGGCTATGAGTTAGGGCGCTCTCAAGGACACCGGACTTCAAGGCGGTTGCTCTACAGCGACCCTAAACACTATCATTTTAAATGTGACCTGTAAACGGCCTGTGGCACAGATACTGAGCGTTTGCAGCGCTATGAATGTAACTGTTTTGGGGAGGTGCGGCGATGCCTTTCAAATACCTTCACTTTTAAAATATAAGCGCCCGCCCCCCCCCCCCCCCCCCCCACCCCCCGTTCTTCTTATTGAAAACCATGTGCATAACTGCATATCTGTACACATTTCGCCCAAGTCCGGGCTTCATCGCTTCGCAGACGATACACCTGATATTGCTTTCCAAATGCTTTCTCAAGTCCTCCAATAAACATGTAGGCATTTGTCGTCTCATGACGAAGGGCAATTGTACGTGTATCTATATAACATCTGCAATGGGCGCAGCAACGCATAATCTGTCTCATCATGTCAGTTGGCAGTATGACACCATGACACAGCTGCAACCCGGCTGTCTATCCTGCTCAAGTATCAACCCAAGCGGTAGCCAAAAGCAGCGATCAGTAAATGGTGATGTTATGTCTTCTTGTGTATGTAACTATCACACCTGCAATGTTGCCTGGGTTGATTGCATGCCCGCCGCTGCGATGGATCTGCAGATCAAATGTCTGCCATTTGCGCCGCCTGCATCACATTGTACCCTTCACCATATCCTACACAAACAGGCCAAGAAGCATCGGCTACCTTCTTGAAGGGGCTCTGCCTATAAAGCAAAGCAACGCGACTTGTGCTGGACCATCTTGTGTTTGTCTCATGCAGCATTGCAATTGTGCGGGTAATGGAGACACGCAGCCGGGTTTCCAACGCGTGCGAAGGCACTTATTTGAAGCTACAACTCTCCATGCTAAGACCCTGCCATCGCCCCACAACCACCATTGCGTTTGGCCACGCATGCGATGCCCTGCAGGGAAGTAGGCCGTTGGGTCGGCGAGCAAGGTGAGCCCCTTCCAGGTTTATTGAAAACCCTGAGCCACACCACCCCACCCCACCCCACCCCACCCCGCCAGGCCATCCATGCTAATGCCAGGCTGCAGCAATCCCACCTACAACTCCACCTCCTTGGCCAGCGCGTCCACGCAAGGTTGCTTGCGCGTCTCGGGGCATATGGTCCTATCATGTTCGATAATCTTGCCATTCCACTGCAAGCCACCCTTCGCTTTCTGGGTGAGCTCGTCATAGTAGCCCGCGCCGAAGAGCGACTCGATGTCGATCTCTGCCTCTGCGCGGCTCATGGTTCCATGGATAGTGAACTTGGTGCCGGTGGCGTATTTCTGGCGCAGCGCTGCCTTGAGCAGGCGCAGATAGTCGGAGTAGATGCCACGCCAGAGATTGGTCAGCCCCTGTGAGTGCGTGTCGGAGCAGTCGAAGCTAAAGAGCACCACCTTGAAGGGGCCCACGCCCTTGGTGCGCGCCAGATACTCCCGACTCAGGAAAGTCTTGCTGTAGGACGGCTGAATGCCACAGTTGTTATTGGTGTAAAAGTTCATGTGGCAGTCCGCGAATCCCTGCTCGCTCTGGGGGAAGTGCATCCGGTGCACCTCCATGATGGTCACCCCGTCCGTCTTCTCCAGCTCGTTCAGGAACGCCTTCGCGTTGCGCGAAGAGGATTTGTTCCACAGGATAAACAGCTGCGGGTAACCGATGACCGTCTCACACATGCTGACGGTGTCGTTCCAGGTTACGCCCTTGAGCGCGGCGCGGTAGTCGTTCACGTCCGGGCCCTGCAGCGCGCGCCCCGCCGCGCTCGCCAGCAGCGCCGGCAGCAGCAGCCCCGCCAGCAGCACCGCGGCCGACCCGCGCACTGACGTCGCCATTGCGCCACCTACTAAGATCCCCAGCGTGCGAATCCTGGATCCTGCTGGCCTTGGTTGGTCGACAGGCTGGCTGTCGGCACAGCGGGGGCGAAGGCGAGTCTCGCTGCTGTGGGGTTGTGGGGGGGCGTGGCTGATGATGACGAGCAGGCTGGCGGACGAGTCGACGCCCAACCGTTGACCGCACCCACGCGCGCAGCGCAGCACTACGCGCACAGCGAGCATCGAGTATCATCACATCCTACTGATGACTATAACGGAGCGTCGCCTACCCAGGGCTTTCCGTAACTGGATTGCTGCCTAAACGGCCGTCGTAGAGACGCTGCAAGGGTTTCACTGGTGCCAGTCCTGTCCCGGGGGCGAAAAAAAAAACAAATCACATCCGAAAAAAAAAGTCTGTTGTACCGTAGTCAACTAGTCATAGTAGTCGCTACAGCGCATTTATGACGACCTGTATATTGCCGAGCCACGAAATACGTCTCTACCCGTATACGGGTAAATGCATTAGATACTCCAGCATCTCAATTTCTATCTGTAGTTCTGTACTGATGATCTATTCAACTTTTGTAGTCCATGGGTTTCCTCCGTTCCTTACCGCTATTTAACCGGCTACATGTGCTGCTAAGAGGTACGGGTTACAAGTTCATCCGTCGCTGCGCCGGCGGTAGTTCGTGTGCAGAACGAGTAGACGAAAAAGCAGCCGTAACAGGTGAGCCTGCTGCCAGCTAATCGTTTCGCTGTGTTACATACATCGATGATTTGTCCCGTAACATGTTGCGGGCAAGGCCACAGGTTGTTTCAAGAGGACACTCGGCTCACCATCCGTGTGAGCAATTCTCATCCGTACGTCCGTGCGTCACCTATCATGCATGTCAAATGGAGAAGATGACCCCGTCGCCGGGCCGACGCTCGAATCGCAAGCATACATGCATGCCCATTCTACATTGTTCCTCAAGCTCACATCGTCATTGGCCCAATTGACGGCTCGTGAATGTGGTGTCGATGGACATTGAGCACATGGCTTTGGATCCGGCAGCGTTTCGCGGGATAGCCGGCAGGTAGCGTGAGAGCCGTGGCAATGCGCCTCGACTTACGAAAGTCAGCTCGGAGCGGCCGTGTCGGAGCAAAATCCGCAAGTCACGAGAACGACTACCTCGCGGTGCGAGAGCTACCGCAGCAGAGAGCATAGCCTGGTTTCGAGGACGTTCGACCGGTCAGCCGGGTGCATTGGATCTTCCCTTTGCGTACCGACATAACGAACGACATCCTGAATCTGGATGACCGGCGTCTGCCGGCCTAGGAGGAATACATTTATTGGATGGCGTGTTTTGCGGCTCACACATCCGCTCTGTTTGTAGCTCTCAACGAGGCTACCCTACGTTCCAATTGGTAATCAAGACTTCACCCCTTACCTCGCGCGCGCTCGGAACCACGCCAAGGCCATCGACAAGGCGGCGTTTCGTTTTCGTCTAGCCTTCACGTGGAGGCTCAACGAGATCAAGCGTGTGCACGGTGAGCGTGGGGTGTCGGACGGTCTCCGAGGCGACGACCACCATCAGTGCCAAGGCCGCCACCACTGCGCTCGTGTAGCGGCGACGCTCGCACGTCGCGGGTGTGGACACGGGCACGGTGGCGGTCGGGGGGGTGGCCGCGAAGGTGAGCACGAGCGAGTGATGGCGTGGGGCGCCTCCGTCGGAAATGCTGCCGCTTTGCGAGGTCACCTTTTGGTTACCGCCGCACGGCGGACCCTGGCGGCTCAACGACCGGATGAGCGCCCCGTGTCCGGACCGGACCTCCCTACCCTACGGACTTGATTTAGACCTTCCTGGGTGCGGCGCTTTTTACAGCCACACCCGAGCGAGTGCGGCGCAGCCATCCGCACACATGCACATGACGGTTCAGCAATCCGTCTCCCGTACCATTTCATCACTGCGTCCGTCGTTGTTGCTCTTCGGGTTACAACCGGTTCGAACCGGCACTATATACGTACAGACACTCCTGCGTGTATGTTACGCGCGAGGCAAGCGCTACGACCTTCTTCTGGGCTTCGCAAGGGTGCAACATCCGCTGTAATCTTCATCGGAGTCCCGTTGTCCCACATCCGCCACCATGGCCGGTGGACAACCAACTCCGACGTCGTTCTTGACTACATCGACACCAACCTCACGCGTGGTTCTTCCTCGACAACATCGCGCCCCTTCGCCACGTTCAACAAGACTTCTCAGCAGTGGCCCTTCCGGTGCCCCTTCTTGAGCTGGCGCTACCCATGCGTCGTCCATGCCGCTCTCTTCGTTCGCTTTTCCTTGGCAAAATTGGACTCAACTGGAAATGATCTAAACTAGTCAATGTGGTTTTGTCCTTTTCTAATCGCTTTTACGGCTACATGTGTTTCTAAGTGGTACATGTTACTACTTCAAGCACCTGTCGCTGCGCCTGACCGTGTGCAGCACGAGTAGACATAAAATCATCCGCAACAGCTTAGCCCGCCATCTTAGACCAGTTTCCTTGTGTTACACACAACGCCCCCTTCACTCCGTTTTCCCTTCACGCTACTTCCATCAAACCTCTGCCAATTTCGGTTGTTGACAGTGTAATAAAACACACTGCGCATCTTTTTGGCAAACCAGACTCAACTTTAAACGATACAACCTGCCGCATGTTTAGCGGGCACTCAAGCCCCGGCTGCCGCAGTCTCGCCCATGTAAGCTGTGGCAGCCTCAAGCACCACCCATTGGCACCTTTGAGATGATTTTGATGATGGGAGTGTGCGTCGCCAAGGACGAGACCATGAGCGCATACCATCCGCACACCACCAAGTCCGTTGGCCTCCCGAACATCTCCTTCATCAAGCGCAAGCCCAAGCTCCTCGGCACCGAGGCCAATACAACGTATGACTGTGCGACTGGTGTCGTGGTGCACTTCGAGGTGCTATAGAGGGCAGGGATGCGATGAGAGTAAAGGAGCATGCACTTGAGTTGGGCGTCACAACCGCGCGCCTGCACCGTGCGCATGGCTAAACGCGATGCCCATGCATGCGCAACCATGCTGGGTGACATCTGGTTTGCAGTTGTCAAGGTAGGATAGCATACATACAAGTGCCATATTGCATATAATTGTATGATTGCATGCAAACGTCGGAAACTCAGTGTGTGCCGTATCTAATTGACTGTGCAAGCTGCGGTCGCATTGGCAACGACTGAACGTCACTTCACCGGCTGCGTTACGCACTCCCACTCCCTCGCCCCCTCCCAGCCTACCTAGGGTCACACATGAAGGGCAAGTCAGCCGGCATTCGAATAAATCTCCGCTCCAGTATTGATTGTGTCGCCCTGATGGCAATCGGGTACAAATACAACCGGAGAAGGGTAATGTATTCTTTCTGGCTACGGGGGGGACAACGGTATTTGTGCACGACGGCGAGCCATACATTCAACGATGGGCCGACGACCAGAACAACGTCACCACAAGGGCCATACTTTGTCCTGATTTGGTGTCACAATACTTCGCCCGGAGCCCACACGTGTCGACAACCTCAACCAAGGCCGCTAGCACGATCTGAAGCTAGAGGAGGTGTGGCACACGTAGGACGTACGGTTGGTTCCGCTTGCAGACAACTATCGCCGGCATCGATGTCACGAACTTGAATGATTCTCCGCTCCACTATTGATGGTTTTGGCCTATATACTAGCAATCGGGTACAAATACAACCGGAGGAGGGTGTCGATCCTTCTAGCTACGGAAGGAGCAGGAGGTGTGCACGACGGCGAGCCATATACATTCAACACTGGGACGATGACCAGAACAACGGCAGCGCCACAAGCGCATGCTGAACCCGGCACCGCCACATGACCGCCCAAGAGCTCGCGGTTTATGGCGTCAACCGTCGCACGGACTAGGCCACCACATGGCAACCCTCCCCGTACCCAAACCCCGCACCTCAAGACATTCCTTCCCCGCGGTCGGCTGCCGGCTGATGGTTGCTCCTCCGCAGGGCCCTGGCCGGAACCGGTGGTGTGATGCTGGTTCGTTTGCGTACGGTATGTTGGTGGTTTCACCCGGTTATGTTACCGCGGTACAATCGGGTTTCAGTACGGGCTGCCCCACCGCCCGCAAGCCCTGCGATTCCGGCCGCGGGGAGCTATTTAGGACAGCCGTCTGCCATCTTCCAGCTCAATTCCTTCGGCAGCGGTTTCGCGTACTTTTGCGCGCGAGGGTCACGGAGGCTGAACAATAAGTCCGCACCGAGGTTCACCACCGAGGTAGTGAGTCGTCGTGCCTCGCACATGCGTTACAACAACATCCGGCAACGACAAGCAGACAACCCCTCGGTAGTAAGATTTCCCCTACTCGTGCGCCCGAAGTGGTTTTCCGTTTTTGCCATGGCTTTGCATCTGCAGCGTTCTCGGGTAGTGATGCGCCCGGCGGAATTGGAGCTTGGAGTTCCCGTTAGGGGGGGGCGGAGCTAAACCTCAACACCCGAAGTCGAGGCGCAGTACATGCCTTCGGGGCTCCCGCAGTGGAGCACCCTCTCACAGTAGTCAAGTCTTGAGGTGAAGTGAGGTGGACGCGCTCGGCACCATGGCCGCTGCTCGTTACGGTTGTCAACGACGACAACTACGCCTACCGCAACAAAGCGGAGAGGACAGAGGAGGACGTCCGTGTCGTCGGGGCGGCCACTTGTTGTCCCGCAAGGCACCTCAAGCCGGTCCGCGTGTCCTCGCAGCATGGCGTCGTGGCATCAACGGTCGTTACACGCTGCATTTTTCCGTAACGACTAGTCGCGTAATTGGTCCGTTACGGGGGTTGCGCCGGTCATGTGCTGGTGTTTTGATAGGGCTCGTTGCCCTCGCCCTATAATCGTGTTGCAGCAACGTTTGTTGTGGTCGCAGTGGGAGGCATTTGCACGGTTCGTCCCCGCGCGTCTCCTATGCCTCCTACTGTAACGTCGTCGTCACAATGACCACGACAACATGCAGCTGCCCGCCGGGGGCCAGCTCTACCACTTGGCCGGCTTTGTCGTATCTACCCCTGCCCGACTCCGGATTTGGAACCTTGGCGGGCGTCGCTGGTGCAACAGCGGGGGCCGCCTCGTCGTCACCCTCGCCCCGACATATTAGCATCGTTACGGGCCAGCGTACGCTACAAGGGCCTCTACGCCGGCCAACCCGCTCCCGATGTCACGAATTGTCATCTGTGACAACACGAGCTGCCTGCCGGGGAACAGCTCCGCCACCTAACGCGACTTGTGCATTTCGTGGCGTCATCATAAGCATGCGACTTGTATGGTGGTCGGCAGCCGTCGCTCGCTCGTGCAGCGGCGGCGGCCACCTCACCGCACTCCGCGAAGCAAGACCTGCGGCGACAGCTAACCGCGCCGGCGGGTCTTCTGCGACGTCGCCGACAACCGACCCCGACCCACCTAAGTTAGGACACAACCACACACCCACATGTCCCACATTCCCGCGTCCCTAAACGTTGTGCGTATTTTTCACCCGCCGCCCTTCACGCGAGGCGGCAAAACGACTACCGTTGGTGATGGCTGCGGCCTTACAACGCTAGCTGTCATCGCACGGGGTTGCGTGTCCATCCCTCGTAACGTTCATCGCAAGTACATATGCAGAGTTGCCATCGCGTCGCGTACAACGTACTAGTACTTGACCTGGTTGTACGCGGCGCGCTCGCGCGCCCGTGCGCGCAGCTCGTACTCGTCCTACTGGTGCCTGCACCGTTGCTCTGCTGACACTTGTCGCCAACTTGGCTTCTACTTGTCGCTTCTACTGGCCTGCAATATCGGCTCGTGCCGCACGCCACCACGGCGCGCGGCACATGCAGTAGGGCGCCATAGTCGGGAGACGGCGCATTAATTCCGCGACACGTCCGGCCTATGTAGCGCCGGTGTTCGTGCCGTCAACATCTTTAGTTCGCGCATATTCTGCGCTTGCGCCTCGATCGAGGTTTCTAACCTCTCATCGGCGCAAGACCCTTCTACAAACTCAAGACATCTTCCACCTTCTTTATTGTCCGGTGGGCACGCCTGCCGAATGCCCACGCTCGCAATCGTAAACGGACCGCGTGTAAATTGGCAAAACCAGACTCGATTGCATGTCGACATGATCTAAACGTGTTTATGGGATTTCCCAACATTTTTATTGTCCTAGTGCGGTCTTGTGGTGGTTTCAACCGGTTAGGTTACCGGTACCATCGGGTGTCCCACCGCCCGCGAACTCTGCTCTCCCGGCTGGGGAGCTACTTAGGACAGCCACCAGCAGCTCGCCTGCCTCTTCCTCTTCCTCTTCTCGAAGTTTCCGCCACCGCCCTACGGGCTCATCCTCCTCCTCCCCCCCCCCCCCCCCCCCTCCTTCGCTGAACCTTCCTAGCCATAAAATGGCGCTCCTTCCATGTACAACAGCCTCCCTCACATTGCCTTCTTTGTTGCACATGTATCGCACTGCCGAAATGCGTTGCTCCGCGAGTTAGGGCTTGCCCCATCCAACTCGCATTATTCGAATGGGCCAACGCCCGAACGGGTAGGGCGGACCTTTCGTGGTCAGTGCCGGGTATTTTCATGGCAGTGTTTTAGACGGTGATGCAACAGTGTTGGAAATTCCATCACTGGCCTTCAATTAGTATTAGCAGTATGCTTCGGCAATTTGCTTGATGAGTATAACGGAGCGTCGCCTACCCGGGCTTTCCCTCACTGGATTGCTGCCTAACTAAACTGCCGTCGTAGAGACGCTGCAAGGGTTTCACTGCCAGTCCTGTCCCGGGGGCGGAAAAACAAACAGCCTCCGCACCCTTTTTGGCAGACCAGACTCGATTGCATGTTGAAAAGTACTCGTACAGAACAATGACAAAATTGCCAGTAGTACTGTTTGGGGTATCATGCGCGGTGCTAGTACATTGGTACTACGGCCTGCGGCCGCTCGCACATCATTTGCTGCCGCGCCGGCATGGGTGCCGCCGCCGGCGCGTGGCGGCGGGCCCGCGCGAGACGCCGTGCGAACCTGTTTTCGCGGCGCTACACCACCTGCAGCATAAACACCCCACTCCTCAGAGACGCATACTACCGCCCTCTATTCGTGACCTTAGATCCTGTGCACGCTGCAGGCTGCCCACATTGGCTGGGCCTTGACGGCGCTCCAACCCTGCTCTGCGACGTGAGCTTGGTCGGCCGTAATCCGTCCGCTTCCCGTGCGCCGCGCGAGTTTCCCCTCGCCGGCGGAGCCATCAAGCTGCATCCGCGCACCGCCTCCGCCGCCGCCGCCACTCTCTTGACGCTCTTTACGCAGCAGCCCAGCGTTCTCAACCCCAAATTTTTGCTCCGACTGCGCGCTTCGTAACACCAGGATGCCGCTGTACCAGCTGTTCGCCATCGCCAAGCCCACGTTACCGCTCTCCGGCTTGGCCACCACGCTGCGGTCGCTGGGCGGGCTTGTTTTCTCCTCCGGCGGCGTAGTTACCGACATAACATCGTTCGGCGAGCAAGAGCTGGCGTACCCGCTGAAGACTCAAGCCGGAAAATACACCGAGGTAACCCCCCGCCCCTATCCTCCCCCCGCCCTTCGCAATTCGTCCGACAGATACTGTCAAGTTTCTGTTTGGTGTGGCCCCAAGGCTCGCTGGTACCGTCTGATGGTTTCGCCGGGCTAACCCTATTTCTCTCGGGAAAAAATACTTACCATTCTTCTGTGCTTCTTTTGGACAGGCCCAGATGATGGCGATGGACTTCCATGTCAGCCCGAAAACGCTGGCCGAGCTTGATCACTCCCTACGCGTCAACGAAGATGTCCTGCGGTGGGTCGTCCTGAAGAAGAAGCCTTTCGACCGCCTGCCGCGCACCGCCGCTGAGCTGGAGACGCTCCAGTTGGCCATCCAGGAGGCGCGCGCCGAGGCAGAGCAAGCTTCGAGCACGAGTTCTTGAGGATCCCAAATCACCCTCCTGAGCCATCATCACCCTGCTGCGCTTGAGTCGATCCTCCAGCTTGAGGTGTGACACCCTCTACAGTATGTGTGTGTGTGTGCGCGTGATTTCGGAATGGGAAGGGATGGCTCCAACAGTTGCGGATGACGAACAAACCAAGTTATCCCTGTCCGAAAGTGTCAAGGCCGACACAAAGTGTGGACAGAAATTAGCTCTAGCTGACGCAACTCTTGATGCATCTTATGAGGGCGGGTGTATCGTGTCTTTTGATGTCGTGGCAAAAGCATTGGTCATGATGATCAGAATTATATCAAGCTCAACAGATCCGAGTAGAGGCTCTGCTTCTGTGCTGACAATTTTTCTCCGCTGTACTGAACCATTGCAATGCGCCATGCTGTGGCTGGTGGTGTGTGTGTGGTTGTTGTGGTAGTGGGGATTGTGCGTGGGTGACGAAGCCACTTCAATCGGATTCCCTCTGAATTTTCTTGAGGTTAAACAAGTCTTTCCTGACACGCACACCGATTGCCTTGCGCCGGCCTTTCCAGCGCTGCAGCGCCTCACTGTGTGACTGACTGGCCTGCTGTGCCTTCTTGTGTTCCTCCCATGCAGGGCCGCTTCGCAGCAGCTGGACCCCTTCGCCCTCCCTAGCCACACATGTTCTGATGGGACATGTCCAAGATTTGGAGAGCGAAGGCCAGTGTATCATCACATGGCGCTGTGAGTGCCTTTTAATGGGCAGTGTGTATTGATATGTACATAGACTACATACACCGTAGCCGTTTGGCTACTCATTGTTTATCCCCGAGGAGCAGCAGATATCCAACCCTGTCCAGATACACGAGTGTAACAAATTAAAGGTTGGACCCAGACCGTTTCAACGGTTCCTGCAGCCTGGTAACGCCGCTGCATCTGCGATACTGTGATTGCCGACACACTCCATTTTGTCAGTCATGTGTGCCATCACCACCATGCCCACCTCTCCAGGGACTAAGAATTTTGATACACTGTCGGTGAGCAAACTCGGTCGTCTACACACAGTGCGATGCCACAAAGACAGCAGCAGCCCTGCTGTCCTCAGTAGCAGCGCTGTTTTGTGCTGCTATATGTGTCGTACATTATTAGAGGCTAGGGGTAATAAAAGCTTGAACCGCTCGGGCCCAGCAAGCAATGGCTGGATATCCCCCCGCGCACGCAGCGCTTCCACTAATAACCGCTCCTGCCGAAAGCAAAGCCCGTAAATTCTTTTTGGTCACAGGGATAGCCCGTACATTCGCGCGGCGGGACTCGGAAGCGGGTGCTTGATGATCACGGCGAGAGCAGGGGGGCTTGCTTGCTTGCTCCCGTACCCTGCTCGTGCACTACACACGTTTTGTATCGACCACGGTCCGCCGCGGCTCTGCTGCTGCCGATCGCGTATGGGTAAGGCAGCGTGGTGAAATCCGCGCAGCAGCCCGTCCGGCGCCTTCGCCCACCTCCCACCTGCACGCTTCGAACTCGCGACCTCATGTCGTCACCATCAGCTGCGCTGCACCAGCCGCCACTCGGACCTGTGCGGCTGGCGACACCCGAGGGCGGCGAGCACCAAGTATACTTTCCGTGGGAGCTGGATGGCACAGACTACCTGCGGCGCGTGCTGGCCCATGCGCATGGAATATATGCTGACGCCATAACGCTTCCGCACCCCCCCCCCCCCCCCCCCCGCCACAACCCCCCAAAGGAAAGTCAGAAGAGCCTGGGAAGGGTAGCGGAAATCATGGAAGAGTAGGGCGACCACGATGCCCTCTGGGGCCTTGTTCCACCTAAGCGACACTGGTATGTTTGTATAGAGAACCTGGCATGTTAAAGGGTACTGCACGAAATACGTGGCAATAAATCACCCGGGTGGGTGCAATGTGGCTGCAGACTAGATCCGCCGGGGCTATGCCGATGCTCCTCAACCATCCTACACCTCCTTTATGCCCCTCAACTGTGGATGAGTACGCAGATTCAAATAAGGGGGAAGCTGACTGCTGATCATGCAGAAATGATGCGCGCCCATTGATCCAGTGATTTGAAACTGGCCATATCCGCTGGCTTGGCTGCCACGCAGGTGTACTGCACCGCGGTTGGCAGCGGCGGGCTGCCCAAGCTGCGCACAGTCGCGGCAAGGACATTGACCCAGCACGCCTGAGCCTGGCCTCCGCCCTGGCGCCCGCCACCCAGCATGCGGGGCACTACGCCGCCGCGCTGCGCATGTCGGAGGAGAAGCTGAGGGGCACCGCGAAGAGGCTGCTGGCAGCTTGCAGCGAGCTGGTGGAGAGGCCGCTGCAGGAGGAGCTGACGAGTACCTTCCCGGAGCGCGCCTTCAGCAACGCAATGTTTCTGGCGGCCAAGTGCGCTGCCCTGCATGCAGAGGCCAACCTGCGGAGTCTGCGCAAGCAGTGGGATGAGCATGCGGAGGCCAAGAGGGCGAGACGGGCCGTGGGCGGCGAGGCACCTGCACTGCCGCTGGTTGCAGCAGCCATTCCTGCAGCAGCAACAGCTGCTGGGATCACAGCTCAGACGTCGGCGGCTCCTGCTGGAAGGGGACGCGCCCAGGCTGGCAGGAGGACGTCGGCTGCAGCCTCTCGCTCGCCAAGCCCAAGGGCAAGACAGAGGCAGAGGGTGGCCGGCCTGGGAGGCGCTGCGTCGCCCACATCATCCACGTTGGAGGGCGCGGTGGTGAGCACTGGGGCGGCGGAGGTTGTGAGTGAGGCGCAGCTGGTGGGCGAGGTGGAGGCGGCGGGCGGCCTGATTAAGGTGCAGGTGCTGATGCAGCGACATGTGGAGATGGGCGCTGTCCAGGAGGCAGCATGCCGGATGATAGGCAACATGACAGACAGTAAATCGGCCGTCAGGGAAGAGGCGGGGCAGCTGGGCCTGCTTGGGGGGCATCCAGAAGGCCATGAGGCAGCATGCAGGCAGCGAGGGCGTGCAGGAGCAAGCTTGTCGGGGGATTGCCAACTCGACATTTGGTGTCCCTACCAAGAAAATAGCGGCGAAGCGCCTGTGCCTGCTGGCGGACCTCCAGAAGGCCATGAGGCGGCATGCAGGCAGCGAGGGTCTGCAGGAGCACGCTTGTTGGGGGATTGCCAACTTGATAGATAGTAGCTCTACTAGCCAAGTGGAGGCGGGGCGACTGGGCATGTTTGGTGACATCCAGAAGGCCATGAGGCAGCATGCAGGCAGCGAGGGTCTGCAGGAGCAAGCTTGTCGGGGGATTGCCAACTTGATAGATAGTAGCTCTACTAGCCAGGTGGAGGCGGGGCGACTGGGCATGCTGGCGGACCTCCAGTAGGCCATGAGGCGGCATGCAGGCAGCGAGGGCGTGCAGGCGGAAGCTTGTCGGGGGATTGCCAACTTGATAGATAGTAGCTCTACTAGCCAAGTGGAGGCGGGGCGACTGGGCCTGCTGGCGGACCTCCGAAGGCCATGAGGCGGCATGCAGGCAGCGAGGGCGTGCAGGCGGAAGCTTGTCGGGGGATTGCCAACTTGATAGATAGTAGCTCTACTAGCCAAGTGGAGGCGGGGCGACTGGGCCTGCTGGGGGACATCCAGAAGGCCATGAGGCGGCATGCAGGCAGCGAGGGCGTGCAGGAGCAAGCTTGTCGGGGGATTGCCAACTTGATAGATAGTAGCTCTACTAGCCAAGTGGAGGCGGGGCGACTGGGCCTGCTGGCGGACATCCAGAAGGCCATGAGGCGGCATGCAGGCAGCGAGGGCGTGCAGGAGCAAGCTTGTCGGGGGATTGCCAACTTGATAGATAGTAGCTCTACTAGCCAAGTCGAGGCGGGGCGACTGGGCCTGCTGGCGGACATCCAGAAGGCCATGAGGCGGCATGCAGGCAGCGAGGGCGTGCAGGAGCAAGCTTGTCGGGGGATTGCCAACTTGATAGATAGTAGCTCTACTAGCCAAGTGGAGGCGGGGCGACTGGGCCTGCTGGCGGACCTCCGAAGGCCATGAGGCGGCATGCAGGCAGCGAGGGCGTGCAGGAGCAAGCTTGTCGGGGGATTGCCAACTTGATAGATAGTAGCTCTACTAGCCAAGTGGAGGCGGGGCGACTGGGCCTGCTGGCGGACCTCCAGAAGGCCATGAGGCGGCATGCAGGCAGCGAGGGCGTGCAGGAGCAAGCTTGTCGGGGGATTGCCAACTTGATAGATAGTAGCTCTACTAGCCAAGTGGAGGCGGGGCGACTGGGCATGCTGGCGGACATCCAGAAGGCCATGAGGCGGCATGCAGGCAGCGAGGGCGTGCAGGCGGAAGCTTGTCGGGGGATTGCCAACTTGATAGATGATAACCCTACTAGCCAGGTGGAGGCGGGGCGACTGCGCCTGCTGGCGGACATCCAGAAGGCCATGAGGCGGCATGCAGGCAGCGAGGGCGTGCAGGCGGAAGCTTGTCGGGGGATTGCCAACTTGATAGATGATATCCCTACTAGCCAGGTGGAGGCGGGGCGACTGGGCCTGCTGGGGGACATCCAGAAGGCTATGAGGCGGCATGCAGGCAGCGAGGGCGTGCAGGCGGAAGCTTGTCGGGGGATTGCCAACTTGATAGATAGTAGCTCTACTAGCCAGGTGGAGGCGGGGCGACTGCGCCTGCTGGCGGACATCCAGAAGGCCATGAGGCGGCATGCAGGCAGCGAGGGCGTGCAGGCGGAAGCTTGTCGGGGGATTGCCAACTTGATAGATGATAACCCTACTAGCCAGGTGGAGGCGGGGCGACTGGGCCTGCTGGGGGACATCCAGAAGGCTATGAGGCGGCATGCAGGCAGCGAGGGCGTGCAGGCGGAAGCTTGTCGGGGGATTGCCAACTTGATAGATAGTAGCTCTACTAGCCAAGTGGAGGCGGGGCGACTGCGCCTGCTGGCGGACCTCCAGAAGGCCATGAGGCGGCATGCAGGCAGCGAGGGCGTGCAGGAGCAAGCTTGTCGGGGGATTGCCAACTTGATAGATGATAACCCTACTAGCCAGGTGGAGGCGGGGCGACTGCGCCTGCTGGCGGACATCCAGAAGGCCATGAGGCGGCATGCAGGCAGCGAGGGCGTGCAGGAGCAAGCTTGTCGGGGGATTGCCAACTTGATAGATGATAACCCTACTAGCCAGGTGGAGGCGGGGCGACTGCGCCTGCTGGCGGACATCCAGAAGGCCATGAGGCGGCATGCAGGCAGCGAGGGCGTGCAGGAGCAAGCTTGTCGGGGGATTGCCAACTTGATAGATGATAACCCTACTAGCCAGGTGGAGGCGGGGCGACTGGGCCTGCTGGGGGACATCCAGAAGGCTATGAGGCGGCATGCAGGCAGCGAGGGCGTGCAGGCGGAAGCTTGTCGGGGGATTGCCAACTTGATAGATAGTAGCTTTACTAGCCAAGTGGAGGCGGGGCGACTGCGCCTGCTGGCGGACCTCCAGAAGGCCATGAGGCGGCATGCAGGCAGCGAGGGCGTGCAGGAGCAAGCTTGTCGGGGGATTGCCAACTTGATAGATGATAACCCTACTAGCCAGGTGGAGGCGGGGCGACTGGGCCTGCTGGCGGACATCCAGAAGGCCATGAGGCGGCATGCAGGCAGCGAGGGCGTGCAGGAGCAAGCTTGTCGGGGGATTGCCAACTTGATAGATGATAACCCTACTAGCCAGGTGGAGGCGGGGCGACTGGGCCTGCTGGGGGACATCCAGAAGGCCATGAGGCGGCATGCAGGCAGCGAGGGCGTGCAGGAGCAAGCTTGTCGGGGGATTGCCAACTTGATAGATGATATCCCTACTAGCCAGGTGGCGGGGCGACTGGGCCTGCTGGGGGACATCCAGAAGGCTATGAGGCAGCATGCAGGTAGCGAGGGTCTGCAGGCGGAAGCTTGTCGGGGGATTGCCAACTTGATAGATAGTAGCTTTACTAGCCAAGTGGAGGCGGGGCGACTGGGCCTGCTGGCGGACCTCCAGAAGGCCATGAGGCGGCATGCAGGCAGCGAGGGTCTGCAGGCGGAAGCTTGTCGGGGGATTGCCAACTTGACAGCAGATTCCCTTGCCAACAGAGTCGAGGCAGAGCGGCTGGGCCTGCTGACAGACATCATGAAGGCCATGAAGCATCACACCGGCAGCGAGAGCTTAACGGAGATTACTTGTGTGGCGAGTCTCACCTTGAGCCTCGATTTACTCCCTCCATACAGAGCTGAGGCGTGGCGGCTGCGCCTGCTGGTGGTCATCCAGAAAGTAATGAGGGAGCATGTTGACAGCGAGGACGTCCAGGAGCATGCTTGCTGGACGATTGCCAACTGGACAACCAAGACCACTGCCATTGTCGAGGCGGGGCGGCTAGGCCTGCTGGCGGACATCTAGATGGCCATGAGGCAGCATTCTGGCAGTGAGTATGCCCAAGAGCAAGCATGTGCAGCTGTGGCCAACATGGCAGAGAGCAGTACAGCTAACAAAAAGCAGGCGAAGAGGCTGGGCCTGCTGGCGGACATCCAGATGGCCATGAGGCAGCATTCTGGCAGTGGGTATATCCAAGAGCAAGCATGTGCAGCTGTGGCCAACATGGCAGAGAGCAGTACAGCTAACAAGAAGCAGGCGAAGAGGCTGGGCCTGCTGGTGGACATCCATGCAGCCATGGTCGCTCATGCCAGCCATGCAGGTGTCCTAGGGTCAGCATGCCGTGCCGTTGCTACGATCTGCAGCAAGAATTCAGCTGGCCAGACACAGGCTGGCCAGATGGGCATGCTGGCTCTCATTCAAGTCGCCATGCGCACCCATCCTACCCTGGAAACTGTGCAGCGCCATGCTGTGAAGGCCATTTGGAGCCTGGCTTGCGGCGCTGCTGACAACGTGCCCAGGCTGGGCATGCTGTCGGATCTGCAGAAGGCCATGAAGGCCCAGGCGTCCAATGCAACTCTTCAGGACGACGCATGTGCTGCCATCGCCAAGCTCACCGCCAACAAAATCTATCGAGCCAGTGCTACCCAGCTGGGGCTGCTGGAGACAGTGCAGGTGGCAAAGCGCAGGCATGCAGACCACAAGGGGGTGCAAACACATGCGGCGGCTGCGGCGAGGAGCATGGCAGCTGGCACGTGTGGCTGAGGCCCCGCAGGAGGCGGTGCCATCAGTGGTGGAGGGCGGGGCCGTGGTCTGGCTGTCAGCTCCACCATGGCGGCCCCTAAACAAGAGCCAGTGAGCTGCAGAACAACACCAAGAGCGTTACTATGGGATCATCAGACTGTCGCAGCGCAACCTGCAAACACACACCTCCAATTGGGTAATGATGTTGTATCCGAGCCGCTTGGAGTGTGAGACGTCTCTTCTTTGCTAATTACTGCTCCATGAAACATGCAAGACTGTACCATGCACGTGCCATTGTTTACGTGCATGTGCATATGCCCATTGAGAGTGCATTTACCCATTATGCAGGCTGCATGATTTTTGTCAGGTGGCACTTATGCTATAACTCATTGAGTGAGGATGGCAACCGTCCAGGTGTCCGACTGCCATCCTGACACTATTCAACTTTGGTTCAACTTACTTTTCTGTGGATCCACAGCCCCATAAAATGCCTATCAATTTGCATGTCAGCCCCCTGCCATGATGCCCGAGCTAGTGCACTCCCTGCGCGTCAGAAAAGACGGCCTGTGATGGATGGTTCTGAATGAGAAGCGCTATGACTGGCTGCAGAACATTGTTGCAGGGTTTTGGCGCCAGCCTGCTCATTGCCTGAGCAATCACAAGGTTGATGATACACAGGGTCTACATTACAAATCCCATAGAACAGTGAGCACTACATCCTTACAGCACCGTCCACATTGCAGGATGCGAAGGAGACAGCAGCACACAGGCTGGTGGCAGCAATGACTAGACATGCATGCCGGTGCTCATTTCCCAAACAGCTTTAACACACACGCACAAGACGAGTTTGCGTTGTGGCTCGTACAAGACTCCACGGGCTCACTTCCACCAGGGCTTCTCTCCAGTGCGGAAATCAGTCTCAGTCCTGGAGGAAACAAGCAGAAAGAGTCAATCGCAATAAGTGTAGCTGGAGTATCGTGACAAGATAACCTCAATGCAGGCGGGCACCCTATGTTCCGGCAGGTTCAATCATGGTCATCGTATTTCAGCGGCATAAACAGATATGATATGGCATTTTCAGGCCATGCTGCAACACATTGCTTGGCAGCAGAACAGTCAGGACGCACATCACCCGAACGCATCCTGTAAATGACAATGACCTCGCATTGATACGGCTTGCAATAGGGTTGGGTAGGTTTGCAGACGTTGCTGGCCGGAGGACATACCATGGGGTGAGAGACACTTGGTCATCCTCCACCGCAACATGGGCCAACGCCAGGGACTGTTGCACATCAAGTCAGACGACACAGCACACAACAGGGCAGTCAGTAGTAAGTGTTGGCAGTGTGTATTAGATGTAGAATAGAACACCAGCTCTAGGGGGCCCTTCAATGAGCAAGAGCAGCGGCAAAGCAAAGCTGACAGCAGGCATTAGTCGTAGAACATGTGCGTGTTTTGGACAAGCTGTGAACATGAACACGGCATCCAGCAGGCTGACGTACCAGTGGAGCAGGGCCACGAATGACTTTGCCATCAGCATCATACTGGGATCCATGGCACGGGCACTTGAACTTGTTCTCGGACTGCGGAAGAAGGGGCGGGGGTCAAAAAAGTATCAATGTGTGTGTGTGTGTGTGTGTGTGTGTGTGTGTGTGTGTGTGTGTTGTGGCATCTGCAACTCGCAGAATCAGCGGCCGCAGAGGTGAATATAAGTATGTCACTATGTTGCCGGTTGTATTATGTCGCGGGGTGTGCAATGCTTTTGCAGTTTCATTGCACACTTACCGGAACCCAGGGCACAACACATCCGAGATGGGTGCAGATGGCGTTGATGCCGAAGTCCTTGAGGTTGCCCTCATCATTCACAACGAGGTAGGTTGGCTCCGCCTGTGTGGGCAGTGTGCAAGGAGTCAAAACATGCCCCGTATGGAATGCGCAGGAACGGCGGGCCATGCCGAATTGCATATGGTTAAAATACAAACAAAATACAAACAAACAGAATTCTCATCTAACAAAGCATGACTGCTCACTGGATCAGTAAATCAGGTTCAGCATGGTCTGACTGTAGGCCCTGGCACATGGACGTTTAGATAGAGAACAACAAGATACCATGCCGGTTTCAACCCTAGACAATTTCATTGATGTCACCATATCCAACGAAATGCGATTTATACAATGTGTATATCAGAGCTCATCAGGAAATTTTGCCTACCTCAGGGTATGTGACAACCATGATCTGCGATGCGCAATGGTCGGCGTGTCTAGCTGGGAGGCCTGCTAGTCACTGATAATGGTCACGGAATGGGGCATCATACTGTCGTAGGCAGCGTGATGTGGTCTCAGTGCTTACCTGAAGCCCCTGGCTGAGAGAGTAGTCCTTCGCTGGGTGGCTGGCGACCCATGCACTTGCTTTGATCTCGTTGCCGAGAGCATCCTTGGCGCGAGTGCTCCCACCGCTTCCACCCACGCTGCCATTGTAGCAGCGGGGGCAACTCACAATGAGAGAGCAGTATTTAGACTCTGCTACGTCAATTTCACCGCTACTCTGTCTGAAACAAAAGTACTCGGCATCATCACCGCGAAAGGAGGTTCTGAAGTCGATTGATATGTTTTGAGTGTTTTATCATCTGCGTCGGTCGTCGTACTTCCGCTGGTGTTTTCTTCGTGCCGGCGCGTCGAGATTCCGAGATTCAATGCATGCTCGCTGGTCGTGCTGTCACATGGACCACACGGCTGCTGTCTTGTTCAATATTCAACGACTACTCGTAGTGAAGGTTCCAGACAGGGACAACAAGCGATGAGGAACCGAGGCGACAGGCAATACGCCAGTGGTAGCGTCGCTCTACATCTAGTTGTCTAGACTCTAGACGGCCTATAAGTCACAGCGAATGGACTTGCGTATCTGGGTATTCTAGGTCTTATCCTAGGTCTGCGTGATCCTGTCAGATGTTTTGCCGGCATTTTTGGTCCTAAAGCAAAGCAGGTCCTAAAACCCCCTAAAACCGCCAGCACTACCGACAGAGTGGTCTGCTCTCGACTGCCCGTCGCATCGTCTGTTAGACGCACGCGGGTGCCGCTTTCGGCTGCCCAGCCAAAGTATTCAACTTCGAATCCTAAATATATAACAGCGTCAACGGTAATCCTTGTCTATTGCGGCTGGAAGGTCCGAAGGTGCGCCAGCATTTGCTAGTGCATGAGGTTTGGCCGACGAGACCTTGATATATATCAATGCACACAAATACGTACTGTGCTAAAAACCCGGTATGCCGCTCACTTCATGTTGCCGGGAGTATTTGTTCAGAGCGCCCATACACAGCCCACTCCCGCATCCTCTCGAGCAGTCCCGACGAGCGCAACCTGAAAATCAGCCACGACGTGAAACGCGAAGAAGCACAACCATAGCGATACCGCGCGCTATACCGGCACGCATGCGCAAGAGTAGTAGTTGTATGAAGTTGATGAGTCGTCTGTCGTCGCACTGCATACTAAGATGCGATATGTACATCATTGTGCAAACCACTACAATCTGCCGTGAAATCTAGCTAATCGGGCGGTATCGATACAAGCGACTCTGGCCCTCGCGTACACTCAGTAAATCTGCTGAACGGGGGGCGGGCGCCGAGTCGGTCGTCACCTGGGCGGAACAATGAAGGAGGCATATCCAAAAACCAAGCTGCCGATAGGAAGCGAAGCAGCCCCCAGCAGAGCCAAGTTCATGAGGTTGCGCTTGTCCATATCGGGAACCATGGGAGCCGAGGTCGCCTCAGCACGCACAGAGAGGCCCGGAGGATAATAGTTCAGGCGGCGACGTACTCCACTAAGACGCCGGGAAACTCCCAGGCGAGGAGAATTGACAGTCGACTTGCCGACAGCAACATTCAAGGTCGAGCTCGCCATTGTGAATGGGGTCGGTGAATATCCTTTGCGTCTGTTTGTACAATAGGATAATCAGTTGGGAAACAAGCAAGATTTGAGAGGAAGTAGTGTTGCGAGTTGGCGGTGCTCGGAAGCGACGGACTTGCAGGATGCGGTGTATGGACTGGCTTGGTGGCTCCATGGCGCGGCCCTTTTATACTATACGGGTAGTGCGAGAAATCCTTGTCAACCCCAGCATAGACTGCCCGGTCTCCCGACCGTCCCGTGGGACTGATGATCTGGCTTTTTCGTCATCGAGTCACGCCAGCATCATCAATAATCCTTGATAATATTAAGGTAGCACTAGAGACTTATATATCCGATTCAAAGTTAGAAACGATAAATGTATCCGCCGTAATTTCCCCATGTGGTAGATACCACCAATGTATATTCGTACCAGTGCAGAGACGAGCATTAGTAATATAGACAATCATAGCACTAATCGTACCCGTACCGCCTGTAGGCGGCAGTAGCGTAAGTATAATATGAAGGCATGACATTTAACGCTATATACCGCTGGTATCTACATCATAATGTGATGATGCCGGTAATCCTTATAGAAATAACGATTTAATTGATAGTCGCCAAAATAATATCTACAGCAGAGCATGATCTCGCGGTTACCGTGCATATGCCGGTACGAACTCCTGTACTATGGGAGTATCCTACTTTATTCATATTGAACCAAATCTCAGCAGCATAATATTGGCCTGAGATGATAGGCGGATTACTTCACAATTATTTGGCGACCACACGGGTACAGGTACCTTAACTCGGCGCACAAAACATCGCGTAATTTGCCGCGAGGTTCGTAACAATTTTCGTCCGTGTCGCTTTAATCGCGAACAATTTACATTATCGACTACAGGTACCTGTAGCTAGACTTCCGGACATTCGGGGCCACGTACGATGGGGTGACAGGCTCTCATAGCACTGACGACCCATTGTGAGTGCTAATACGAAGTATGTATTTTCACGGAAAGAATAGAATTACAACGAAAACACGAATCTCTGCCATCGTGGCTTTCTGCTCGTTGGTGATTCTACGGCGAAAGGAATCGTGGCATGCATATACCGTCCAATCGCGACGTCCCTCGTAACGAATACTTCGTATCTTCGTGGTGCTGCGACCAGGATACTACACTCTTACTACCTGGATTTTTTTTTCGCCCCCTGGACAGGACACTCACCAGTGAAACCCTTGCAGCGTCTCTACGACGGCCGTTTAGGCAGCGATCCAGTTACGGAAAGCCCGGGTAGGCGACGCTCCGTTAGTCATTAAGCAAATTGCCGAAGCATTCTGCAACACTAATTGAAGGCTAAGGACGGAATGTCCAACACTGTTGGATCACCGTCTAAAACACTGCCATCAAAATACCCGGCACTGACCACGAAAGGTCCGCCCTACCCGTTTGGGCGTAGTTGGCCCATTCGAGTAATGCGAGTTGGGGCAAGCCCCAACCCGCGGAGCAAAGCATTTCGGGAGTGCGATACATGTGCAACAAAAAAGGCAATGTGAGGGAGGGCCCGACGCCATAGCTGGAAAAATTTCCCATTCCCAGCATAATTCAGGGCGCCGTGAAGGGAGGGGGGGACCCCGCCCAAAATAAAGCCAGTTAAGTCCTCAGGTGTTGACGCAATACCCTGACTAGTACTAGTAAAATCCCTGAACTCCTACGTCTCTTACTACCTGGTATCTGTCGCAGGCGTATTTAGTCGGCTATTTCGAAAACATAAGCATACCCGCCGAGGGCGAGTCCAAGCGATACGCAATAGTCGGTGACCATTTTTTCGCCCCCGGGACAGGACTGGCACCAGTGAAGCCCTTGCAGCGTCTACGACGGCCGTTTAGGCAGGCAATGTGAGGAGGGCCCGACGCCATAGCTGGACAAATTTCCCATTACAATCCAGGGCGCCGTGAAGGGAGGGGGGACCCCGCCCAAAATTAAGGCAGTTAAGTCCTTAGGTGTTGACGCAATAACCCGACTGCTAATAAAATTCCTGAACTCTGGAACTAATAATAACCCCGAATAATGACGGTGATACCCCCACCGCGGGCACTCCACCAACATATGTTCGATAGTCTCAGATTCAACTCCGCCACATGCAAGGCACTGTTCAAGGGACCGCTCATGCATGGCATGAATCCGGGCCAATCGGCGGGCAGTGGTAAATACTCGGGTGCGTAATAATGTGCAGCCCAGCCACCAACCCGGCGGGGACACCCACAGTAATAGTGTATTACACGAACGCCAGTGCAGTATGGACCGTAATTTATCGTCACTACGAGCATAATCCAACAGATAAACCCGCTTGCTGCCCCTGATGACGCACCAAATATCCGGAGAGTTTGGTAGTAGCGACTACTAGTCTACTACTACTGAAGGGTGTTGTCCGCCTGGCAAGTACAACACTTCATACGTAGTAATATTGACATACAGTTTAGATTACATGGTATTGAATTGCAATTGTAATTTGAAGTCGAGTCTGGCGGTTCTGCCCAAAAAGGTCGCGCATGCTGTCTTAGACAGACACGAGCCGAAACATGCAGCAAGAAGGTTTTTTCCCGCCCCCGGGATAGGACTCGCAACAATGAAAACCTTGCAACGTCTCTACAACGGCCGTTTAGGCAGCAATCCGGCTACGGAAAGCCCTAAGTAGGCGACGCTCCGTAATAGTCAAGCAAATTGCCGAAGTTTTCTGTAGACTTACTGAAGGCTAGTGACGGAATTTTCAACATTGTTGGATCACCGTCTAAAACACTGCCATTAAAATACCCGGCAGCGACCACGAAAGGTCCGCCCTGCCCGTTTAGGCGTCGGCCCATTTGAGTAATGCGAGTTGGGGCAAGCCCCATCCCGCGGAGCAAAGCATTTCCGGAGTGCGATACATGCGCAACAAAAAAGGTAATGTGAGGGAGGGCCGACGCCATAACTGGAAAAGTCCCCATTCCCAGTTTAACAATTGTGGGGCCGTATTTGCCAAAGATGCGAATCTCTTACATTTTTGGGTGTGAGTAAGCCCACGGGGCGTACTGTCCGCATTGAAAAGGGTAGCGTAGCGCGGTAGTGGGTGGGTTTCGCTAGCTGTTCACCTGGCGCAAAAGCGGAAGGTGGACTCCCCTCATGTTGGTGCGGGTGCGTCATGTAGCAGGGCTGTCGCATGCTGTCGCTACCGCCGCTGGACATCGGGAAGTCCAGGAAGCGGTACGCGTACTACGAATACATGAAGCTAACATTCAAATTACAATCTTAACCGCACCGCAATACCGGTGACATAATAGCCCGGTGTAATAGAACCTCTATATATATTACCAATATGACCAATTAACCATTGTGGGGCCGCGCATTTGCCATCATGCCGCCCATTGGCATGATGGGGTACATACGTTGCAATTGCTTGGCTTGGCGAGCCGTTGCAGTTTTTCCGCCGGGGCATAAAAAGAATAAAATATCCCGTGGCCGTGTCGATGTCAACCCCCATGTGCTAGCCGTACTGAACCGGCTCCCATAGCCCTTTGGCGGGGTTGCGCTGCAGCCCCACGCTGTCTAGTGGGTCGGTGACGCGCTGGCGGATGAGTTCTAGCGCCTCCGGCTCCGACGAGGCGAACAACAAGAAGTCATCGACGTATGGTAGGATGCGCGCTCCCGCCCTTTACCGCCCGCGGCGAGACCGAGGGACGTTGCCTGGCACAGCGGGGATAGTCTAAGAGCGCAGGTGCTTGACGAACGCCATCGTGAACGTCGTGAAGTAGAAAGGGCTGAGCGACCAGCCCGTGGGGAGGCCGCGAAACCGGTATAGGGTCGCGCGGATGTTGACCGTGCAGTAGTCGCGGTCGGAGGGCGCGATGCCTATGGCATAGAAGCCGTCTTGCACTATAGCCTCCCAGACTGTCTCGTAATCATATTGTAATGGCCCGTAATCGCGATTTTCCCACGGAATGGGCTTGCAATCGTTGTATATACCGTGTCATCGCCACTTGTTGCTAGGCTCGGTAGTCGCAATGAAGTGCCCGGCTCGCCCGAATTCCGTAATTGCTACCAGTAGCATGTTTCTCCATCCCCATAGTACATTGGGCCCACATCGCGCCTCGCGCGGCGACCCGTAATCTTTGGAACTTTCGCCACGCTGTACTTTAACGCCTCACAAGCTCCGTGACGACTCGCAACGGCCACTTTACTACCATGCATCGCACAAGCGTCGGAGCGCCATCGACTAGCCCCTACTAACCCCCGCCGCTGCGAGCCACCGGCGCCGAGTAGTGGTGTGCCATGGGGCGTAGCAATTCCAAGCGCCGAATTCCTGAGGGCAAGGAGGGTTGGACGCCTTCCGAGGGGACTTGGGTAGAAGTGACCAAGAAAATGCGCTGCTGCGCGTCTGGCGCATGCGAAGACTCTGTTCTACGACAAAGCACAGCGTAGATGGGCGTGCGCCCATCCGCCCCCGTCCACCGCCGCGCCTTTCGCAGCCGGTGGTGATGGCGCTCTGCGCTAGCTGCTGCACTGTATGGGCGTCACGCCTCTGCTCCGTCCGGACCCAGTCAGACCGAAACGCGGGGCGAGCCGCCGGGTGCATCAATACCGTCGCCGCCGCCATCGCCCCCGCCGCCTCTTCGCCGCTCTCGTCTCCCCGAAACGAATCAGCGAGCCCCGCACCCAGCGGCGGGGAAACGCGTTCGGTGTCGTCTGATGCTGGCCTGGCAGCAAGTATGGCAGCACAGGAGATGAATGCCGAACTTCACGCGGGCGCTGTCATAACGCTACCAAGACGTTCGGGACGCGGGGGAGCTACTTTCTCGGCCATGTAGTCCCCCCCCCCCCCCCCCTTGTTGCCCTCCTTGACATGCCGTTACGCCTGCCATAGGCCCACCGCCGACCTGTGATAGCCACCCTTGTGTATCATCCAACACCTAGGTCACCGGTTGGAGATGGGATAACGAGGACGCGTACCCGGCTGATAAGGAGCTGGTGATGAAGGTAATTTACGACGCGACGGCGACTCGGAATGAAGAGCTAACCGAGTCGGAGATACAACCGCTATACTTGACAACAGAGCAACTGGGCGATTTCACTCGCAGGTTGACTCAAGGCGCCATTGACGCCCTACCGGCGCTGCGCCCCTTGCGCACCCACCGACGGTGCCATCGGGGGGCTGCAGCTTAGTTATTTGCTTAGGGGTGAGGGTATCGCACTGGCCACGTGTAAACGATAATTTGCTGTGCTTCATCCTTATTACACGCGCATTCGTTTAGGTGCTTGCGCGCATATGTGCACCTGACAGGAGCTTCGCGAACTTCTCGACGCCGATAGCGACGCCGAAGGCATTGTCGCGGGGGTTGTGGAAGGCAACCCGTCTAGCGACAGCCGCAGCGACAACGACGGCGAAGGAGACGGTGTTACGAGGTATGACTTCAGTACCGGGACCTCAGCGCCGTGCAGCAAGGCGCCGCAGCCGCCCCCGCCAGCTGGGCGGCCTGCGCAGAGGCGCTGGATAAGTACTGTCAAGTAACTGGCACACTGGAGCTTGAGCTGGCATGGAAGCACGCATATGAAATGGGGCTCGACCCCATAACATCAAGTGAACCCCCGCCCCCTCTGGCCCATGTATGCCCCCCTCTACCCCCCATTTAGTCAGAATCTTAAATCAGGTCATAGGTCAGAATCTTAACGCAGGATGTTCCGGGTATATACGCAACTTTCTACTACCATGTGAATTGCCTACTGCGTGCCCCGCTGCGCGTTGGCGCCCCGCTGCCCCGGCCGCGGCGCGTTGGCGCCCCGCTATCCCGGCCGCGCTAGCAAAGGAAATGCGGTTTATGAAATCGATTGACATGAGTCGATTCAACTCTTATCTGCGGTCGAAAATGATTTGTTACGATCGTTGATTATGATTAATGAGGTTGTTGGCTGCCACACCCCGCAGGTTCAACTTGTATCGCTAGTGCAAGATAGGGAAGGGGACATCATTCCTGGCTACCTAAGTATCGTACACCATGACACAAGGACGGAAGCGCAACGTATGGATAAAGGCACCCCCCCCCCCCCCATGCCTAACTCCAAACTGCCTGCATAGTGCTGCCATGCTGTTGAGTTCCGGTATACTCACATGCAGGTTGTGCATAACAAGCCCGAGACACGGAGGCATGTGGTGTTCAGGCACAATACATGGGACGAGCAGAGGGTGCACACTCATGAGTAGGGCAAGTGTATGTACTCGTGGCAGAACTTGGTGAAACATGGCTCTATTCGTAGCGTTTTGGCGAATTGAGTTGATTGGAGAATGTAATCTGTTATAATGTGCCGGTGGCATTGCATATCTATCATGTAGCGGTATGACTCGCTCGGTACCGCGTACATGCAGCTAATATCCTGAGTCGTAGGGCGTAATGTATTTTACAATGACTGTTACTGGCGCCTAGTCGTGGCCGTACCAGTAATAATACTCGTGAAATATCAGTACAGTAGTATGACTGTACGAGTACATGTACATGTACCTGGCCATAATTCGGCGTCGCAGGTTATGTGATGGTACTAGGGTAGTCGCTAGGTGTTACCCTAGCATTCCCACTCCTCTGAAAAATCCAGGACGGGACGAACTGGAAAGTGTCGCGTAGTCGCCGAAGGCCTGGCGCAGATGTCAGTTGGCGGTGGAAGCGTGATATAGCAGCATCAACCGCAGCAACATGTGTCAGCGCTCCGGGATGGACTCTGGAAAGCGCGACGGGTGGCGCGCTCGCAGGTTGGCGTAGTCCTTTGAGCGAAGTGTGTCCCTCGTTGCAATCTGAGTGTGCAGATGTCGGCTCGCCCTTGCAAAATCGTGTAGCACCTCGACGCGTCGAAGCGCGTTGTATGGCTCCCAGCTGTCGTGACTTGAGTCGTACTTCAGCCAGCGCACTAGAAAGACGAGGCAGAGTCCCCGCTTGAACATGTCCTCGCGGCGCTCGATAGAGAAGTCGAGCACGCGTTCAACGACGAACTCGTCGACGGGGGGCTCCACGCTGGACGGGACTGCATCGGGTTGTGCGTCTGGGTTGACGCACCGGCGAAGTCGACTGATACGAAACACGTTGTGGCAGTCGAACGTCGGCGGCAGGCGCAGACGATACGCCTGGTTGGAGATCTTGGCCGTGATGACCGGGTACGGGCCGATCTAGCGCTATCGGAACTTGCGTGTCGGCTGGTTGCGTGTAAGCACGTGCTCCGTCGAGAGCCAGACTTTGTCTCCTTTTTGAAATCAACATGGCTGGTTTTGCGGTCGGCATAGACCTTTTGATATTCATCAGCAAGCTTCAATTGCTCAGAAATCAGCGTGTGAATATCCTGAATATTTGCAACTGCGGTGTGTGCATCTTGGTTGGCAGTAGCAATCACATCAGGTGGTGTCAGTGGCATCATGCCATAAATTGCCTCAAAAGGGGGATACTGTGTTGCTGAATGCACTGAATTGTTGTAAGAAAAATCAGCAAGAGCGAAATGACTTAACCGCCAAGAGTCATGTTGCTTGTTGCTTGTGAACAAACGCACGTAATATTTGCTCAATAGTTCCGTGGGTGCGTTCAGTTTGACCGTCCGTCTGCCGGTGGTAAGCGTTGGAAATACAGTAGCCACTTTGGCTCTGAACTGTTCTTTGTCATGTTCGGACGCATGGCGGCATTCATAAATTGAGTGGCCTTTTCTGCCGCATTTGGCGCACTCACCAGAGCAGCGACTCTTTTTTGATGGGCGACTGGGCAAGCTGTCCTGAGCAATGTAGGGCAACTCGGGGCAGAGCTGGTCGACGCTCCGTTGTCGCGCTACCACGGGTTTGGGAAGGTCGGCATGTGACGACGACTTGAATACTCCTCGTAGTGGCGCTTGTGGGCCTTGTTGTTGGCGTGCTTCTTCTTGGCGCTCTCGACAGCGAGGCGGTGCTCCTCGTAGACAGCCGAGAGATGCTGGAAAAGCACTTCGTGAGTCGAGACAGTCTCGTTGGCGTGGTTAGCCATCTTATGTACCTCGGCTCTCTCGTGCGTGGGAATCGTCCGCAAAATACGCTGCACTTGCAAGTACTCATGCAAAGCGAAAGGCTCATGCAACAAAGCAAATGCGGCTTGTAGCTTGCGCCGCAAGCCGACACAACAGGTAGCCATCTCGGGGTCGCTCGGCTTGACGCGGATGTCACGCGCGTAGTCTCCGACGGTTGTCTGAATGCCGTTGGGGAAAGCGGCCTTGAAGAAAGCTTGTTTCCAATCGTGATAACTGGCGAAGTGAGTCAGGACCTCGCAGCCCATGACGATTTGAAGCTGAAGCTCATGGTTGTTGAGCACTAGCTGGTGGGTGTGAGCCGCGATAGAATCGGGCTTGAGTTGTCGACCGAGCCATGCTTCCATCTCAGAAATCCAAAGCTTGTTTCGGTCGGAAATCTCCTTGTCGACGTTCTCCAGAAAGGCCTTGACTGCCGGTAAGTCGTGAACGTCGGCGAGCTTGTGAGAGATGTTATGGGATGGCGCCACAACGCGGGCTTCCAAAATCTTCTTCTCGACAATCTTACGCACAATATGTTCGGCGGGTGGACCACCGGGAGGGTAATCGGACTGACGGGCGCTCCGGTGAGATGCCATGGCGACATGCGGCCCAGATAAAGGTCAAAAGGGTCAAAATCGCTATAGGGAATCTACAGGACCAGCGAAACCGCGAATGTATCGTCGAGCGTGCGAGAGCATGTCGCTGTGGATCAACGGGTGGGACTGGACCGTAACATAAAGCCGAAACCATTGTAAGTACTCGTGGCAGTACTTGGTGAAACATGGCTCTATTCGTAGCGTTTTAGCGAATTGAGTTGCATCTCGCATCTGGCAAGATGTAGGATTTCACCAATGCTAATCCTTAGATGTAAATACGTCTGTGTCCACCGTGCGCCATCGCATACATTCATTGTGCGACTACTCGAGGGGCGGCTAGCTCGAGGGAAGATTAGGATATATGCTCATAGGGCGGCAATCAGTTTGGCGACATGTGGCGTGCAGCCTGCGCACGGATTATAAGACCCACCCGTTCATTACTTTTGACGCCTGTAATTCCGCCAGATACGGTGGTGATGAAACGGCGGACGCATCCGGCGATGGGCTTTTGAAAAAAAACATACTCGCTCAATGTACGGCGCTACTAGGTCTAGGCGGAGCGGAAACGGATTATTGTACCAGGCGGTATTGACCGTACTCGTACCGGTATGTACCATCGGTACAGCGCCAGGTAGTATACCGGTAGTTTTTTCCGCCCTCGGCCCGGTACAGGACTGGCACCGCCAGTGAAACCCTTGCAGCGTCTCTACGACGGCCGTTTAGGCAGCGATCCAGCTATACTGGAAAGCACTTTTATACCGGTACTATGTCCCTACCACATAAATTGAGATAAATAAATGTCCCTACTACTGCCTGCTGGTGCTGTACCGTAGAGCGACTGTACTTGTTATTTCGAGCAGTATTCATTATGATCGAGCCATAATATGTACGGCGGGAGTTGCAGTCATCGAGCTATAATATGTAAGTAGTATGGCATGCTATCTACAGCATGACTATAATATGTATGTAGCGACTGTGGCATATCAGATTCGTACCAATCGTCGTCCGGGCTTTTTCCACGACCGGTATACGCACCTGTACCAGTCGTGACCGGGAGCTATGATCCCCGGAGCTTGAAGTCCACGCTGCTAGAGTTCAAGACTATGCGGTACGGGGTCAAGTACACTTCAGTGCCCCGGGCCACAGCTGTGGATCGGTTTGAGCGCTCCCTGTTGGGCGACATACAACGGGGGTTGGCTGCGCGGGACGCGGCGTGGCACAACACGGAGCCCGGACAGAAGGGTCCTCTTCGAGACATCCTGGATATGTCGGAGTACACGGGCATGGTCTTCGGCACAGTGGGTGAGGTGAGCAAGGGGGTGCACCGCACAGTGCGTGGTATCGCATGCTTGGCTGCGGACCGGGGTGCCCTCTCATCGCGGGGCACTCGGTGCATCACCCGGGCTCACCAGGAGGCCTTGCTCGCAAGAGATTTCCTCGGGGTCCTGAGCTTGGTGGCCGCTCGAGAGCGTGCTCGCTGCCTCATCAGACGGCGCAGATTCGTCTCCCATCCCGTTGCTGAAGCTGCACAGCACGTCCGAGGATCACCTACACACACACGTGCTCGCGTGGCCCGGACTCTGAACCGTGTGCGCATCACTCATCCATCCCGCCTTATGCGGGATGCGGGCCGCTTTTAGGCGGCTTGCTGTGTTGATTTTCTAATTCTGGGGAACTGCCCTTTTTGTAATTCACACCAGTCGTACCAGTACCAGTACCAGTACCAGCAGTACAGCAGACAGACCTCACAGCTCATCAAGATATTCGTCTTGTTAGATGCCGGTCCCGGGCGTAAGCTAACAAGGTAGACAAGGTAAACTAACAAGGTGACCGCACGTTGCTAACAAGGTGACCGCACGTTGCTAACAAGGTGATCGCACCTTGAGGTCGTCCATGATCACGTTGTTACATGCCCGCCCCGCCCGCCCGGTGTGTCGGTGTAGTCCGGTCACCTCATAGTGCGTCCGCGGATGCAACGCGCCCGGACTACTCGCCCCCGCTTGTGCCGCGCCGGCGCGCTTCCCAGCGCAGCACTGCCAGCCCGGCCTCTCCATTACAGGTACCCATCTCCGCCCCGCGATGCTTCAACTAGACTTCCGTCTCCAGTATCCGTAAGCCCCCCCCTCCCGTCTCCCCATTCGTCTTCCAGTGTCTACCAATATCGACTGTGTTCGGAAGGGGGGGGGGGGGGGGCTGGCGATCCTGTAGGCACGTGATCTCCGCTGCGCCGGCGTGGCGCCGACGACCTGCCGACCTCCCACCGCACCCCGGCGTCATGGCCGCGCGGGCAAGCAGTCGCTAAGTTTTGAATTGCCCATACGCATGGGCGTATGTCTGGTGGGTGATATGGGGAGTCGCGGCCTAATGCGTCAACTGATGGCCCGTCAGCGCAGCACTGCCGGCTCGGCCGCTGTCCATTACCCATCTCCGCACTGCGCTGCTGAAACTATACATCCTTTGCCAGTACCTGGAAGCCTCCCTTCCCCCTTCGTCTTCCAGTGTCTGGCCTGTCTACCAATATGGATTGTGTTCGCGGGTGGGGGGGGGAGGGGGGGGCTTGTCGGACGGCGCGTGTGTAGGTCCGTGGTGTCCGTGGTGCCTACGTCCTGCCGACCTCCTCCCCGCACCTCGGCATTACGCACGCGCGGACACGCAGTTACAAACTTTGATTAGCCTATACGTATGGGCGTATGTCTCGTGGGAGATGTGGGGAGTAGCGGCCTATTGCGTCTACTGATGGCCCGTCGGCGGGTCGTGCTCGGATCATATGCGCAGTATTTTCCGACTTGACGCTGGGGCGGGACAGCGTGGGTGGAGCGGCGCATACTGCGCGGTGCGCGTGGTCGCTGCCCGCGGGAGTGGAGCTACCTACCAGCCGGTGGGAGTCGGGATGTCGCACCGCGGATGGCATGGGGCGGTGTTCAATGGGCCCGGGCGGCATTTTCCGCGCGCCGGGAGGGCCGCGGCGGGTGTCAGTCGTCCAATACGCCCCACGCAGGGGCAGGGGGTGGGGCCTCCTATGCCTCCTGGTGGGCGATGTGATGAGTCGCGGCCTATTGCGTTAACTGATGGCCCGCCGGCGGGTCATCCTCGGATAGATGAGCGCACACCATAAGACCGACCCTGCTATCGGAGGGCTTGCAGGGACTTTCAGGGAGATTGCCTTTGGAAGGGGCACGAGCTTTCACACTTTGTGATTGCAGCTGCGCGAGCGGGTCATGTCGATGTGCTTGGGTGGTTGTGACACGTAGAATATTGTGCCCCCATCGACACTAGGTACCCGATGACTACCCTCCAGCATGTGCTGCGGAAGGGGGGCACATCCGTGTATTGGACTGGATGTGGCTGATGAAGCACGCGGACATTTCGGATGCAATCCACTGTGGACTACGCGCCAGGTAGGGGACAACCATAAGATGGGGCATCCATCGCAGCCTGAACACTTGGAATCCAGAATTGCTGCACGGCTGCTGGAAGCAACTTGCGTTTTCTGGGGACTTGCATTTTTTGCAGTTCGCCAGTGCCGCTGGAGTTCCGATGGGTTCTGGGTTACTTGCGGCTGCAACAAGGCAAGGCCATGTGCTGTGGTGTCGTGGTTAATGAAAGCGGCAGGCATGCAGGTGGATATAGACACGACTGAGGAGGCGGCGCGTGGTGGGCACAATCATGGCATGTGACGGCGGCGTGACTGCTGGAATAAACCATCCCCAGCGACGGATATGCCAACAACACAACCCATGTAACCCATATCCCATTGTGATCGACACTGTATGGGGATCCCCCTTCTTGGGTGCGGTGTGACAGTGGCCTCAGGCATGCGTTGGGCTCAAATGGCTAACACATGGGGCAACGTGGGCAATTGCCGGTGCTGCGCAATGATTCCCGGCAGCGGGTTGCATGCATTGCCTGGAAATAACCGTGTGGGCACCGATTGGTGCGGGTTGACATGAAACTCGCAGCAAGTGTTGTCTACGTTGAGCATATACTACACGGCACTGTCATGGTTTGGCCATCACATGGGGCAACGCGGTCATGGGCCAACGAATTAGGCTACGGCAAGTAGGTGTGGCCCACGCCACCCACGCCCCCCACGCCGCAGCCGGCCGCGCCTTAACAATCCAGCTGCGATATGCGCCCACGACAATGCGGTTGAATATTCCAGCCATGCGATGTGATATCAACGGTGGGGATACTGCTGTGTGACAAGTGTACACCACTTCAAGGGACGCGGGGGCAACGATCGGTGCGGTTTTAGGTCAAACTCAATGCAAGTGTTACATACATATACTACACGGCATTGCCACGGTTTTGTCTGCAATGGCCAGCACATATGAGGCAGCGCGGGCGTGGGCCGGCAAATTAAGCTGCGGGGATAGCTGTAAATATGGTTTCGGAGCATAGAGTATGAAGTAGCGGCGCGGCAGTGCTACTATTGTGTTCGGAGTGTGTGGTGTCCATGGCCCGACTAATACGGGTTTGGGTAGTGTTTTCTACATGTGTGATGCATTCCATGCGCTAAGGGCGTGTCGGCGTGCATTATTTGTTGACTGTGGTGCCGTATACGCACTGCCGGTAGAGTGCCCTACATGACAAGTGTACACCACGTCAAGGAACGCGGGGGCATCGATCGGTGTGGTTTGGGCTTAAACTCGCGGCAAGTGTTGCTTACATATACTACACGGCACGGCCGTGCTTAAATTATACGGTGTGACAAATGCACACCACTTCAAGGGACGCGGGGGCAACGATCGGTGCGGTTTGAGATCAAACTCGATACAAGTGTTACATACATATAATACACGGCATTGCCACGGTTTTGTCTACAATGGCCAGCACATATGAGGCAGCGCGGGCGTGGGCCGGCGAATTAAGCTGCGGGGATAGCTGTGAATATGGTTTCTAAGCATGGAGTATGAAGCAGCGGCGCGGCCGTGCTACTGTTGTGTTCGGGGTGTGTGTGTTGTCCGTGGCCTACTAACATGGTTTTTTGTGGTGGCTTCCGGACGTGTGTTACGCATGCCATGCATTACGGGGGTATCTGCGTACATCATTTGTTGTGGTGCCGTATACGCACTGACGGTCACTCACAGGTCACTCCCTCACATCATCACCGGTGTGATGTTGTTATGCGTTCATGTCCCTCGTGGCTTGCCCGGAGCACTACAGGCGTCCCGCAGGAACCATTTCATCACATCCCAGGTACCGTTTCATCAAGTTGCTTGAGCTTGGTTTCGGAGCCACCGCGCGTCGCTTCCGGTCGGCCCACCAAGACATTCCGCACCAATGGGACACTCATTTGCATCGCTCTCTCCCGATGGGGCTGTTGCATGCCGCAAGTGGCTGGCCCGCGCCGTTGGCGTCCCGCGGGAACCATTTCATCACTTCTCGGGAACCATTTCATCAAGTTGCTTGTGCTTTGCAATGGAGAATCGCTTCCGCTCCACCCACCAGCACATGCGCACCGATGGGTCACTCATTTACATCATCACCGGTGTGCTGTTGTTATGCGTGCATGTCGCTCGTGGCTTGCCCGCATCACTAAAGGCGTCCCGCGGGAACCATTTCATCACATCCCGGGTACCATTTCATCAAGTTGCTTGAGTTTGGTTTCGGAGCCACCGCGCGTCGCTTCCGGTCGGCCCACCAAGACATTCCGCACCAATGGGACACTCATTTGCATCGCCAATTGCTGATGGGGCTGTTGCATGCCGCAAGTGGCTGGCCCGCACCGTTGGCGTCCCGCGGGAACCATTTCATCACTTCTCAGGAACCATTTCATCAAGTTGCTTGTGCTTTGTAATGAAGAATCGCTTCCGCTCCACCCACCAGCACATGCGCACCGATGGGTCACTCATTTACATCGCCGGTGTGCTGTTGTTATGCGTGCATGTCGCTCGTGGCTTGCCCGCATCACTAAAGGCGTCCCGCGGGAACCATTTCATCATATCCCGGGTACCATTTCATCAATAACTTGCTTGAGTTTGGTTTCGGAGCCACCGCGCGTCGCTTCCGGTCGGCCCACCAAGACATTCCGCACCAATGGGACACTCATTTGCATCGCCAATTGCTGATGGGGCTGTAGCATGCCGCAAGTGGCTGGCCCGCACCGTTGGCGTCCCGCGGGAACCATTTCATCACTTCTCAGGAACCATTTCATCAAGTTGCTTGTGCTTTGTAATGAAGAATCGCTTCCGCTCCACCCACCAGCACATGCGCACCGATGGGTCACTCATTTACATCGCCGGTGTGCTGTTGTTATGCGTGCATGGCGCTCGTGGCTTGCCCGCATCACTAAAGGCGTCCCGCGGGAACCATTTCATCATATCCCGGGTACCATTTCATCAATAACTTGCTTGAGTTTGGTTTCGGAGCCACCGCGCGTCGCTTCCGGTCGGCCTACCAGGACATTCCGCACCAATGGGACACTTATATGCATAGCCCTTCGCTGATGGGGCTGTTGCATGCCGCAAGTGGCTGGCCCGCACCGGTGGCGTCCCGCGGGAACCATTTCATCACATCCCGGGAACCATTTCATCAAGTTGCTTGTGCTTTGTAATGGAGAATCGCTTCCGCTCCACCCACCAGCACATGCGCACCGATGGGTCACTCATTTACATCATCACCGGTGTGCTGTTGTTATGCGTGCATGTCGCTCGTGGCTTGCCCGCATCACTAAAGGCGTCCCGCGGGAACCATTTCATCACATCCCGGGTACCATTTCATCAAGTTGCTTGAGTTTGGTTTCGGAGCCACCGCGCGTCGCTTCCGGTCGGCCCACCAAGACATTCCGCACCAATGGGACACTCATTTGCATCGCCAATTGCTGATGGGGCTGTTGCATGCCGCAAGTGGCTGGCCCGCACCGTTGGCGTCCCGCGGGAACCATTTCATCACTTCTCAGGAACCATTTCATCAAGTTGCTTGTGCTTTGTAATGAAGAATCGCTTCCGCTCCACCCACCAGCACATGCGCACCGATGGGTCACTCATTTACATCGCCGGTGTGCTGTTGTTATGCGTGCATGTCGCTCGTGGCTTGCCCGCATCACTAAAGGCGTCCCGCGGGAACCATTTCATCATATCCCGGGTACCATTTCATCAATAACTTGCTTGAGTTTGGTTTCGGAGCCACCGCGCGTCGCTTCCGGTCGGCCCACCAAGACATTCCGCACCAATGGGACACTCATTTGCATCGCCAATTGCTGATGGGGCTGTAGCATGCCGCAAGTGGCTGGCCCGCACCGTTGGCGTCCCGCGGGAACCATTTCATCACTTCTCAGGAACCATTTCATCAAGTTGCTTGTGCTTTGTAATGAAGAATCGCTTCCGCTCCACCCACCAGCACATGCGCACCGATGGGTCACTCATTTACATCGCCGGTGTGCTGTTGTTATGCGTGCATGGCGCTCGTGGCTTGCCCGCATCACTAAAGGCGTCCCGCGGGAACCATTTCATCATATCCCGGGTACCATTTCATCAATAACTTGCTTGAGTTTGGTTTCGGAGCCACCGCGCGTCGCTTCCGGTCGGCCTACCAGGACATTCCGCACCAATGGGACACTTATATGCATAGCCCTTCGCTGATGGGGCTGTTGCATGCCGCAAGTGGCTGGCCCGCACCGGTGGCGTCCCGCGGGAACCATTTCATCACATCCCGGGAACCATTTCATCAAGTTGCTTGTGCTTTGTAATGGAGAATCGCTTCCGCTCCACCCACCAGCACATGCGCACCGATGGGTCACTCATTTACATCGCCGGTGTGATATTGTTATGCGTGCATGGCGCTAACTCGTGGCTTGCCCGCATCACTAAAGGCGTCCCGCGGGAACCATTTCATCACATCCCGGGTACCATTTCATTAGGTTGCTTGAGCTTGGTTTCGGAGCCACCGCGCGTCGCTTCCGGTCGGCCTACCAGGACATTCCGCACCAATGGGACACTTATATGCATCGCCCTTTGCTGATGGGGCTGTTGCATGCCGCAAGTGGCCGGCCCGCACCGTTGGCGTCCCGCGGGAACCATTTCATCACATCCCGGGTACCATTTCATCAGTAAGTTGCTTGAGCTTGATTTCGGAGCCACCGCGCGTCGCTTCCGGTCGGCCCACCAAGACATTCCGCACCAATGGGACACTCATTTGCATCGCTCTCTCCCGATGGGGCTGTTGCATGCCGCAAGTGGCTGGCCCGCGCCGTTGGCGTCCCGCGGGAACCATTTCATCACTTCTCAGGAACCATTTCATCAAGTTGCTTGTGCTTTGTAATGGAGAATCGCTTCCGCTCCACCCACCAGCACATGCGCACCGATGGGTCACTCATTTACATCGCCGGTGTGCTGTTGTTATGCGTGCATGGCGCTCGTGGCTTGCCCGCATCACTAAAGGCGTCCCGCGGGAACCATTTCATCACATCCCGGGTACCATTTCACTAGGTTGCTTGAGCTTGGTTTCGGAGCCACCGCGCGTCGCTTCCGGTCGGCCTACCAGGACATTCCGCACCAATGGGACACTTATATGCATCGCCCTTTGCTGATGGGGCTGTTGCATGCCGCAAGTGGCCGGCCCGCACCGTTGGCGTCCCGCGGGAACCATTTCATCACATCCCGGGTACCATTTCATCAGTAAGTTGCTTGAGCTTGATTTCGGAGCCACCGCGCGTCGCTTCCGGTCGGCCCACCAAGACATTCCGCACCAATGGGACACTCATTTGCATCGCTCTCTCCCGATGGGGCTGTTGCATGCCGCAAGTGGCTGGCCCGCGCCGTTGGCGTCCCGCGGGAACCATTTCATCACTTCTCAGGAACCATTTCATCAAGTTGCTTGTGCTTTGTAATGAAGAATCGCTTCCGCTCCACCCACCAGAACATTCGCACCGATGGGTCACTGATTTACATCGCCGGTGTGATATTGTTATGCGTGCATGGCGCTAACTCGTGGCTTGCCCGCATCACTAAAGGCGTCCCGCGGGAACCATTTCATCACATCCCGGGTACCATTTCATCAATAAGTTGCTTGAGCTTGGTTTCGGAGCCACCGCGCGTCGCTTCCGGTCGGCCCACCAAGACATTCCGCACCAATGGGACACTCATTTGCATCGCTCTCTCCCGATGGGGCTGTTGCATGCCGCAAGTGGCTGGCCCGCACCGTTGGCGTCCCGCATGAATCACTTCATCACATCCCGGGAACCATTTCATCAAGTTGCTTGTGCTTTGTAATGAAGAATCGCTTCCGCTCCACCCACCAGCACATTCGCACCGATGGGTCACTGATTTACATCGCCGGTGTGATATTGTTATGCGTGCATGGCGCTCGTGGCTTGCCCGCATCACTAAAGGCGTCCCGCGGGAACAATTTCATCACATCCCGGGTACCATTTCATCAATTTCTTGAGCTTGGTTCGAGTTGCTTCGAAGGCACTCGGACAAAGCAGCTAGCCCCACGCGGGATCGAGGTGGGTTGCTGGAATGCACCTCCTGAAGAGAGTCAAACGGCATGACGCGGCGGTGTCGAAGGTTGCCCGCAACATCCAATGCATGGGCGTGTCCCGGTGGAAGTGGGTTTCAGGCTTCATGGCATTGCGGTCCTAGCGCTTCACTTTCCCCAAGCGGACTTCCTTCCAAAACGCCGAGTTCTTCCCGTACTGCTCTGCATACGACTCCAGCGCTTCCGCCCAGACCATAGCCTACACCCCGACATATGTAGTAAAGATCACATAACCTGACACCCCGCATGCGACCACAAACAATGCCAGATAGTATATGTAAGCAACACTTGCTGCAATTTTGAGCTCAAATCGCGACGATCCGTGCCCCCGCATTCATAGACGTGGTGTACATTTGTCACGCCATATTCCCACTGTTGATATCACATTGCGCGGCTGGAATATTCAACTGCCTTCTTTGTGGGCGCACAGCGCTATTGGATTGCTAAGGCACGGGCGGCGGTGGCTCGGGCGGCGCAGACCTTTACCCATAGTCACCCCACCTTACCCCCTCCCTTATGTTGCCCGCCATGTGTCCGTTGATGTGGGTATCGGCCCCCAGCTTGTATCAAACTTACACATCCATGTCATAAATCATTCCGCAACAACAACATTTGCTACGGCATGGCGCACCATTTACTACTACCCCAGGCATCGGGCCCCATCGCTATCATCTTCTTCATCAACAACATGTGTCCACCACGCGCCGCCTCTTCAGTCGTGTCTATATCCACCTGCATGCCTGCCGCTTTCATTAACCACGACACCACAGCACATGGCCTTGCCTTGTTGCAGCCGCAAGTAACCCAGAACCCATCGGAACTCCAGCGGCAAGGGCGAACTGCAAAAAATGCAAGTCCCCAGACAACGCAAGTTGCTTCCAGCAGCCGTGCAGCAATTCTGGATTCCAAGTGTTCAGGCTGCGATGGATGCCCCATCTTATGGTTGTCCCCTACCTGGCGCGTAGTCCATAGTGGATCGCATCCGAAATGTCCACAATCATGCTTCATCAGCCACATCCAGTCCAATACACGGATGTGCCCCCCTTCCGCAGCACATGCTGGAGGGTAGTCATCGGGTCCCTAGTGTCGATGGGGGCACAATATTCTACGTGTCACAATCACCCAAGCACATCAACATGACCCGCTCGCGCAGCTGCAATCACCAAGTGTGAAAGCTCGTGCCCCTTCCAAACGCAATCTCCCTGAAAGTCCCTGCAAGCCCTCCGATAGCAGGGTCGGTCTTATGGCGTGCGCTCATCTATCCGAGGATGACCCGCCGGCGGGCCATCAGTTAACGCAATAGGCCGCGACTCATCACATCGCCCACCGGACATAGGAGGAGGCCCCACCCCCTGCCCCTATCGGCGTGGGGCGTATCGGACGACTGACACCCGCCGCGGCCCTCCCGCCGCGCGGCAAATGCCGCCCGGGCCCATTGAACACAGCCCCATGCCATCCGCGGTGCGACATCCCGACTCCCACCGGCTGGTAGGTAGCTCCACTCCCGCGGGCAGCGACCACGCGCACCGCGCAGTATGCGCCGCTCCACCCACGCTTTCCCGCCCCAGCGTCAAGTCGGAAAATACTGCGCATATGATCCGAGCACGACCCGCCGACGGGCCATCAGTAGACGCAATAGGCCGCTACTCCCCACATCTCCCACCAGATATACGCCCATACGTATAGGCTAATCAAAGTTTGTAACTGCGTGTCCGCGCGTGCGTAATGCCGAGGTGCGGGGAGGAGGTCGGCAGGACGTAGGCACCACGGACACCACGAACCTACACACGCGCCGTCCGACAAGCCCTCCCCCCCACCCGCGAACACAATCCATATTGGTAGACAGGCCAGACACTGGAAGACGAAGGGGAAGAAGGGGGAGGGAGGCTTCCAGGTACTGGCAAAGGATGTATAGTTTCAGCAGCGCAGTGCGGAAACGGGTAGTGGACAGGCCGAGCCGGCAGTGCTGCGCTGACGGGCCATCAGTTGACGCATTAGGCCGCGACTCCCCATATCACCCACCAGACATACGCCCATGCGTATGGGCAATGCAAAACTTAGCGACTGCTTGCCCGCGCGGCCATGATGCTGGGGTGCGGTGGGAGGTCGGCAGGTCGTCGGCGCCACGCCGGCGCTGCGGAGATCACGTGCATACAGGATCGCCATCTCCCCCCCCCCCCCCCCACCCTTCCGAACACAGTCGATATTGGTAGATACTGGAAGACGAATGGGGAGACGGGAGGGGGGGCTTACGGATACTGGAAACGGAAGTCTAGTTGAAGCATCGCGGGGCGGAGATGGGTAATGCAGAGGCCGGGCTGGCAGAGGTGCGCTGGGAAGCGCGCCGGCGCGGCACAAGCGGGGTCGAGCAGTCCGGGCGGGTTGCATCCGCGGACGCACTATGAGGTGACCGGACTACACCGACACACCGGGCGGGCGGGGCGGGCATGTAACAACGTGATCATGGACGACCTCAAGGTGCGATCACCTTGTTAGCAACGTGCGGTCACCTTGTTAGCAACGTGCGGTCACCTTGTTAGTTTACCTTGTCTACCTTGTTAGCTTACGCCCGGGACCGGCATCTAACAAGACGAATATCTTGATGAGCTGTGAGGTCTGTCTGCTGTACTGCTGGTACTGGTACCGCCGCCCGTAGTTTATGCCATGTACCACAATGAACTATACGTTAGGGGCCGGCTGGCCGCCTACTGGTGATATGTGGCAGTACTTTATTGCGTTGTGGCGAGTGATATTGTCAGCCTGCTGCGCCCTGCGCGGGAGTTCCAAACTACGGTCCAGGGCCCTATCGATATATTGTACATGGCTACTAAACAACAACTATGCTTTATGTTGCCAAACTACGGTCGAGGCCTCTCGACATGTGGCATCATTCTTAAAATATGACCACCGTACTGCGGGTACTCGCGGGGCGGACTAATGTACGTGGAATACAACACTAACTGACGCATACCCCGCGCGCCCTCTCCAATATATCGATTGCAACCGCGCCGACCCTTCCACTCGCACGCATTGACACTCGAAGGCAAGATTGAGCTTTGTATATGACGTATTCCACTTGCGCGTGAGGATTATAAACCCCCCTTCCCCCAAACACACAAATAGACACGGAGCGTGGCTTCTTCTACGCCTCATTTTTTACTGGAAACTCCCCGAGAAAAATAACACCGCACTACTACCAGCAGTATATACCCGCTTCCGGCAGGTGCGAGAAACCAGAAGCCCTGTTATTGCCCAAAGCAAACTCGTGAACGTAAAATGAATATGCTGCCTGGCAGATGCTCCCTGGTAACGTCTCGCTGGACTTTTTAGCTCTGCTGACGCGCCCGGTGGATGCGGCGAAAAAACTCTCGCAAGTCGTCCTCGGTGTATTCGCCCCTCGCATCCTCGACGATGGCATCGCGCCTACCGTATCGAAAACGGATATCCCAAGTTGCGCTAGCCAGTATTAACGCGGGATCATATCACGCCGAAGCTGCAATTATACGCCAGGAACTGCAGGCCTCTCATGGCAGAGGGATTATCAAATCCCTGCGCGTTAATAATTGCCGCGTCTAGCTATATTCCTTCACAGTGATTATGGTCCGGCCTCGACGCGGCACAGCTGAAATCAGACTTATGTCGTCGCGCGGTGGTTCCAGTAAAGAGCAGTACAAGCGATTTTCACATCACAGCGAGGCGTATTGCATAGCTACATGCAGGATCATGGTGTCAATAGACGCGGTTAAGCGTGGTATCATTCGAACTATGACCAGTGGCGGCCGTCGCATATGAGAAAATGAACAAGATACCGCCCGAGAACGCGTGTAAATGTTGATCGCGGACCGCTATTACTTAGGTCGAAGTACTGTCCTGCGAGTCATCAGCGTCTGCAGGCAGTACCGTGCCACGCTCGGCACTTGGCAACACGTGCAGACTCAGAATATCGTGGGAGCACGTAAATCAACGAACGACTTTGCGTACTCGTAGCCTCGGCGGAGCTATCAGTTTTCAGTTTTGCCCGCGGTCGCGTTTTTCATATACGCCGGACTGCCAAGGAGGTTGCTGCTCTTTAGAGCGCGATGTCATTGTAGGTCGCAGCCATCGTCGACGTCAACGTGGGCGCTGTTGGATGCAGCTCGACCTTTCGCTTCTTATCACTGAAATTTCGAATGGTCAGCCCCTGACTTGAATATATTAGGTTGTGCTGATTAGTGTTTCTCAACATACACTTAATGATGCTTAATGTGGCATTGCGCTCTAAAGTTGTTTGGCGCTCGCTTGACTCTCCCGTAGGCCTATTCACCAAAATGGCACTCTGTCTGGGTGCAAATGTGGCGGCCGCTTTCTCGAAGAAGATGGGAGCAAGCAAGCAGTCCGTGAAGGCCAACCCGGCCACTATGGCTCTTAGCCCAAAGGTAAGCTCCACGGTTCCCTGTAGCCTAAGACAGCTCCTTAAGATTATAAATAAATCATTGATGGATAAAAAAATTATATCAACCACAATCGATTGATGGGGAAACAATACTTTCAGTAGCAAGATAGGAGGTATGCAGTATCCTCCTGCTATTGTCTTGTCAAGTTGCAAAGATTGAAACCGTTTGATCTTGGTATAAATCTGTATGTCACATCATATACTTGAGTGCTGCACAATTATGATGGATTATACAATTGTTTGAAAGGGCATAATACTGGATGTGGTCTGGAGAACCGAATGAACAGAAATCGTGCAATCCATCAGAATGTGCTACCGAATCACTGACATGGGTCCCATACTGGTTATGCAGTCTGTCAATCTACCGATGGAGCAGACTTTCTTCTCCAAGCTTGCTGCGGTGGGTGTGGCAGTGTCTGTGATGACAACTCCGGTTGCAGCACTGGCCGAAGTTGATCTTGAGCTTGGCGAGCAAGTGTTCACCAACAATTGTGCGGCGTGCCACACTGGTGGAGGCAATACCGTCAAACCCGGGTACACTCTTGAGAAGGATGCCATCAACCAGTATCTTGAGACTCCAGTGGGCAACGGCCTCAATGTTACCGCTATTATTTACCAGGTGCAGAATGGAAAGAAGAGTATGCCGGCCTGGGCTGACCGTCTTGACGAAGATGAGATCGATTCTGTTGCGGCCTACGTATACGATCAGTCATCCAATGACAAGTGGTGAAATATTTCAGCATCATGGCCACATTCAACGCTCAAGTGTAGTAGGAGTGACACAAAGCACTGGCATGACTTGGATGGTCAGGATGGTCGCTTCCAAAATATCGTCACTAAAACTATGCAGTCATGAGTAGTATCACCTATGCAAGTTGGAAATGCAAATAGCCAACCTTGTAAGTTGTGCAACTGCCACTCATGCCATCTCCGCCGCGCCACTTGTTCTGATGCAGGAGCAGAACATCACTGGACCAAATGCAAGGCACCGACAGCAGCAGCCTCCCTCCACCAGCGACATTCCTGGCTCGCCCACTCAATAGTTGCTCGCGCCATTACCTTTCCGCATCTGCTCGCGGCCGCATACAGGATGGCTGTTTTGCTAATATAGCAGGAAAGTCATCCAAGAAGGCATACTATGAGGCATGACAATGTAGAATGATTTGAGAAAGGGCTGAGCAATAATACAAGGGTGATGCAATAAATGTTCTATCCACAATGTATTTGAGGAAGCCGCTGGGCTGATACTTGGTGCTGAGAGCACAGTCTCGTGCTGTTATTGTAAAATGTGCAAATGTGCAAAGATACAATATTAATATCATTGTCACTTGGTGTAATGATTATTGCCTAATTAGTTTGCACAGCAAGTAGGTGCTTGCATCACGTGTTTTGTAGGCACATCATACTATGTTTGAGTTCATTGAACATTTGAGTCCAATGATGAAGGTGCCACAGCAGTCAATAAGGTCTACAGCCGCTATGGCGCCGTATATTCCGGGAGTTGCGCCGTTTCTGCCCTGCTGCGTTGTTTGTTCACCCACTTCGTGCGGGGTCGTGGGTTTGGCAAACCTGCGCGTCGTACCACAGTCGCTTCATGCGTGCGGTAGGCCGCTTGCAATCTACAGTCGCAGGTCTGCTTTAATTTTTCAGGTTTCTTGGAAGAGCACCTTTTTCAGGTTTCTTCGGTACATACAATATTGTCAACAGCATGCGGCCCTGAGTCGTTGTACCGCGCGGTTGATAAGCGCGCATATCATCACCTAGGTGATGGTGCCATCAGCAACCGCAACGCGCCGCCGACACTGCCTCAGCGCTGCACCCTGCCACCCTCCCGCTAAAGCACGAATACGTTATCCCGCGGCACCCGTCCGCTACCTGTACGATAGAATCCTGCGCACTAGTCTTGCAGCGGTTGAAGCGTGCACATTATTTAAATAGAGTTACCACAGCAGGAAAGCACAACGTGCCGTATTAGGATGTGCTGCCAAGTAGCAAGTCAATAGCATCTTCAGCAAACTGCGCGAAAATAATCACTCATGTAAATGTCTTGCTGTAGATATTTTATTCTGGCACCACAACTCCACGGACAATCTCGCCTCCAAAACCAAATTGCGTGATCTCAGCCGCCCACTGTTTGACGACGATGACGCAGTACGCGCATCAAACAGTTGGCACGTAAGGAGGTAGCTTTTGATAGCCGCGCTCTATCAAAGCGCTGAGGATCCGTGGATGACACACTGCGAGAGTGTATCGTGTATATCTCGTGAGGATCTCATTCCACCCCCCTGAAAGGTTGGTGTAACAGGTGGCACTGCTACCTAGTAACGAGCCAGTAGTTGGGCAGCACGGCATATATATATTATGGCCCTGTTAATAGCTAGTCATATCATGGTATTCGTGATGTGACACGGTCAGGTAATGATATCAGATCGTCTAACGCGCGACATGCGCGTACCGACCCACACCAAAAATCCCTTTATAGCCGCCGCGCCGCCGCCGCCGATCCGTGGATGTACTGTAACACGCCTCTTAATATAAGGAGGTACGGGTACCGGGTACCCAACTGTGGCGAGATGGTCGGCTCCTGTGAGGGAATGTGCGCTGGTGGTGGCTATTCCGCGATGCTGGTGGTCTAGTATGATCTGTTACAGGCCGACACGCGCCGTGCCTGATATATCAGGCGACGCGAGGTGGCCGACAGGGCGCGGGCGCAGCCCGTCATCACGGGCGCGCGCTACGCGCACATGCTAGTGTGCTATGATGATTAGGGTTAGTGAGGGTATAGGATATATCCTCACGTTCCACCCCGCTCTGATGAATCTGAGTCATCGGATTCACTGCGGAAACCTTTGCGGGTGGCTCGTCTTCGCCGCAATGTATGCTGGCGAGGTCGAGATATGCTTGAAACGTTTTGACAGCATATAATGCTGCATCAGCGGTGAATACCGCATCGTTTCATAGGGCATCCAGTCATCTCCAGTTGCTGGAAGTTATGGAACCTTACTTTAAATAGCAAGGCTTTGCCCTTTGCATATAGTCTGGGATATGGTGCCAGTTTGCAGTCAATGATGTCTGCGATGATTGGATCATCAATTCTGCGTGCCTGTCTGCCAATCAAGGCATCAGGTATATCAGTTTGTGCAGATGCAGTGTCCCAGGGTCTCAACTTGGAGACATGAAATACTGGGTGGCACTCAAGTTCAGGTGGTAACTGTATTTTGTAGGCCTGAGGGTTCACCTGCTCGATGACCTCATATGGTCCTACATACCGTTGTTTGAGCTTAGGACACTTCTGTCCCCTTATGATCATATCGTCAGTTTTTATCATGATTTTGTCACCGATTTGAAATGTGATCGGCTGCCTATTGTTTCTATCATGGTAATG
>VCJN01001904.1:0-27265 GCA_006384855.1 Tetraselmis striata
GTGTAATGCCATATATATTCGCAAGTAGTGGCCCCATTGCAGAGACGTTTATTAGCCGAACAGCACTAAGCGCCCGCTTGCTCACCACCAGAGGATCATTTTGACCAGAGATGATCATCAGCCAGTAGGAAGGCATCATTTGCATTTGCCCATAACCATTCTTTAATCCACGACACTTTGTACTCGATCCATTCATGTGAGCCGCTTTCCAATGTGCCAGAATAGTCGCGTTCTGAACGAGATTCATGCCGAACAGGTACTCGGCTGTTGATGAGGAACAGGCCAGGCTTCCCCCCCTTAGTGTTTTAACAAAACACAATTCGTTTCTAGGCAGCCGGTCCCAGGTCTGCTGGGCAGTTGGGCTCCCTCACGGACCCAGCTGCTACATCACAACTCATTGCAACTATATTTTCTAATAATGCTTGGTCTTGATCTTATCATCCTCGATCTGCAGAAAACCAGTCTGGCCCTGGCCCACCGGCCACAATCAAACATGCCAAAGCCAGCGCTAGTTCTGCCAATTATTGAGTTGTAGCATGCTCCAGATGCCGATTGAAAACATTTAGACACCTTGCCCCCCTAGCTGAGCTCATGTCCAGGACAGATATGGGCATCGCAACAGCCCGTCACAGCTCAATAGACAGCGGCAATGATAACAATCGTTTCACACCCAGACTCGGGCGTTCACACGTCGGACTTCGTGCAACTGCCCCTGCACCCTTGGGCGCAGCCGCGGGAGGAGTTGCAGGACAGTAGAGCAGCTGCTTGTGCAGCTCAGGCACTGCCCGGTGGGTTACAGGGCTTTCTAGGAGGTCTCGCCCACTGCCGGGCCCCCCTTGGCTGTTGGCTGCCAGCTGCGGGTGCGACTCGAATGACTCGAATGACTCGGAACTACGTCACAGAGCGGCCTGCCCACTCCGTGGCGCGTTTCTTGTTCTTCTGCTGCACCTTGTTGAACTTCTCCTTCTGCTTCTCCACCAGTGGGTCCAGCACCTAAGGAGACAGCGCGCACGGTGCGTCAGCCACGTGAGCCCCACCACAGCCGACCAGCAGCTACGCCCGAGCTCGGTTACTACCGCAACAACAGGGCGGGGCCGCATACAACGTAGTCGTCCACGTTCTCCGTCCGTGACATCTCGTCCTTCTGCTGCTTGCTAAACACCAGCTTGTGCGACTTGAGGTCCAGCAGATTGTCGTCCTCGTCGTCAATCGACAGGTAGTCATCCACCTAACGGCGGCAACGGGAGCATCTCTGGTCATATTGATGATGGCTGGGGCAGGTGTTAGAGGGTGGGCAACGAGGCGCGAGGGGGGGGGGGGGGGGGTTATTTACCCGCCACGCCGCCGGCATGAGCATGCGGTGGTCGATGTCGTCACGCACTTTGCCAGAGTAGCCTGCGGAATCGGCTGGGGCGCCTGTGCTGGGGGATGGCTCCCCGCCCGCGTGACTGCCGGCCTGCGTGGCATATCACCGAGGGAAATGCTCAGCTGGGAGGAGACAAGCAGCCAGCTGCTGGAGTGGTCTCCGGCAGCGTGGCACCGCTGCCGTCCCTGCTCACCTTGGGGGCGGGGGCGCTGCCGCTCATCTTGGCCTTGAACATGTTGAGCTTGGCCAGCGTCTCCTTCTCCCGGCTGCCTGTGAGCCGCTTGCGCTGCTTATACTCCGCGCGGTTGCGCTGCCAGTCAGTCAGCAGCTCGGAGTTCTCCACCTGCGCAGGGCGACCCCGGTGGGTTGGTGGTTCAGCCGGCCAACAGCACAGGGGGAGCCAGAGCACTGCCCTGGCTGACATTCAGCAGCCAGCACATACTGCACTGGAATGCGAATTGCCCATTGATGTATTATCTTGCACGGGGAGGTGTTGTTCCGGCAATTTACGATGATGTTGATCATATGAAGAGTTTTCATTGTCTACAAGACAGGGTCAGTGCTATGTATTGGCCTGCACCTCTCCTTTCACAGGATTGGCCTGGATTGCGGGCAATGAACGCATGCCATTTCTAGTAGAGCAGATGCACACATCTCAGACAGTGCACTCGCGGCTGTTCCGTATCCCGCCAACGTAGTAACCCCCCCGCCCCCAGCCCCATCCAGCTGCCAGCCGGGTGCAGGCGCCAACCTGCTTGGAGGCGCGACGCGGGGCGGCGCCGCGCTTGTCCGCAAGGTCATCCTCACGCTCGCGCAGCTGCTGCCGGAACTCCTTCTGCCGCTGCTTCTTGCGCTGCTGCTCGCTCGGCTCGTCAGCAGCCCCGGGCGCCGCCTCATGCTCCTCTGCGTCCTCGCTGCCCGGCGGCACCGCGCCCCCCTCCGCCTCCCCACGCTCGCGCTTGGCCGCCCGCTCTGCCTCCACCTTGGCCTTGAGCTTGTCCGCCAGCCCCCTCTCCTCCTCGCCCTTCTGCCGATTCAGCTTCTCCAGCACCTTGTTGCGCGCCGTACGCCGCGCGTGCTCCTCCTCCTCCCCTTCCCGGATGCGCTGCGCCTCTGCGTCGTCATCCCGCAGCAGGCGCGCATCCTCAATGGCATCGTGCGCGCTCTTGATGCGAGCCTGCCCGGCCAGGCCAGTTAGCTCCGCCTCGTCCTCCGCCGCGTCGTCCCCAAACGACAGCAGATTCAGGTCCTTCTTCCCTTTCCTCTTCTTGGGCTTTCTGAGACAGATGCAAGGAGGTCGGGGTTACAACAAGAAAGCCACGAGCGCAGTCACGCCACTCTATACATACATATATATATATATACATATACATACATATATATATATATATATATATGGAAACTTGCAGCGAGCGGGGCTTCGAGAGCAACCCGGCTTGAACACAAAGCTAGAGCAGCCTGTCCTCATGCGGGAGAGGCACGGGAGAAAGGGGGGATGTGGGAGGGGCGGGGGCACTTTGCGGTCTGCGCCTTGGCCATTCGCTCCTCTATCGTGGTGCGTGGTACGATGTCCTCAAACGGGTTCCACAGCACCTCCACGTCGGTGATGACAGGCGGGTCAACGGGCCTGTCGTTCTCATCCACCTAGCAATCATATCACCAAGGAGCGTCTCAGGTTGCTGGACCCTCCCCCGGCCAACAACAAGGCAAGCGCAGGCTGGCAAGAGGGAGCACAGGATGGATCACCTCCAGCTCGCCCATCCGCACCACATTGTAGATGGTGTCACCCACCACCTGCCGCCGGCCGTGGCGCAGCACTCAGCACCTGGTGCAGCGCGCTGATCACTAGTGCCCGCATCAGGGATGAGACGGCGGGAGGGTGGGAAAGGAGGGCAGCGCACCCGCCCAAAGATGGTGTTTTTGCGCGTGAGAAAGTCGCACGCGTCCAGCGTGATGAAGAACTGGCAGCTGTTGGTGTCCGGCTCGTTCTGGTTGGCGCACGCCACCAGCCCGCGATGCGAGAAGCGCAGCCGCGAGTGGAACTCGTCCTTGAAGGGCTGCCCGTCGTAGATGCTGTCGCTCCCTGTCCCCCCACGCAACAGGGGCCCAGATGATCATGCGCATGGTTCTCCAACCTACCACCCTCGCCTCCGCACCCCGGGAGCCTGGATTTGCTGGGCGGATCGCAGGGAAGGGGGCGTTCCAGCAGGCGCAAAGCGGACATTGCCGTTGGTACCTTGCCCCGTGCCGGTCGGGTCGCCGCCCTGCGCCATGAAGTCCTTGATGATGCGGTGGAAAACGGTGCCATGGTAGAAACCCTCGAGGCACAGCTGTACAAAGTTCCGCACCGCCTGGTGGGGCATGAGCGGCCGGAGCGACACGTGTGAGTGAGGACCACGCCCCCAGCCTGGCCTCTGCCCAGAGCGCGCAGCGCAAAGCCACCCCCTCGCCTGCCACTGCCTCGAAAAGGGGAGACCACCCCCAGGCTCGGCGCGCCAGGCACACCTTGGGCGCCTCCTTTGGCCACAGCTCGATCTCGAGCTCGCCAACGCTGGTCTTGAGCACCACCTGCCAGCGCAACGTGGCAGCCAGCAGCGGCGGGATCGCCATCTCAGCCCTCTTCCCCACCCTGCCCACCAGTCTCTCTGCGCCGCCCTGTTGGTGCGCGAGCGCCCCATCATAGCACGTCCACGACCTCCGCCGGTGCCTTGGCCCGCAATGCTGCAGTATCGGTCCAGAGCAACACGCGCCCCCGCGAGGTGCGCGATGGGAGGTGCCGCGTGCCGCGCCACACCTTGCCCTTAGTCGGGGGCTCCGTCACGTATGTGGACGCCATCTCTGCTGGCCGCCAGATGACCCGCCACGCGGAGTCGACGGCTTCAGCGCAGCTTTTTGCCCTGGTACGCGCGCCCCCTGACAGACGGCCCGCCGCACGTCGCTTAAATACGTCAGTGAGATCGGGCGGGTGTTATATTGTCACTGTTGCACAAATTAGCAGTGGCACTCCGCGCCTCATTGCCTGTCAACTCCCAGGGTTTAAAATGTGTTCTGACGATGCTGAACGATGCTGCATTGTCTTGACGCTCCTCCCTGTAACCAAAAAGATAATGCTGCCGACTTACTGGTAGTCGCTAGCGCTACTGCTGATGAGAGTGGCGAGTAGAATTACCCTGCTGTATTTTTTTTTCAGTATAATTACCCTGCTGTATCAATTGTGGCAATTATCGTCGGGGCATCAGGCGCGGGCGGTTGTTCTAACTGTATAATCCTAATACATAAGGATTAGTTTGTCTATTGGCTCCCTGTCCTCCTGTTCGACCTTGTTTTCAGGTTTAAGTATCTCTTTTGCTGGCAACCTCTCATAATTGCTCTTAGTTCTCTTTGTAGTGCGTTTTTGTGAAAGCCCCGATGTAAATATATTAGTTTGAGGTACATATACCACCGACGGCGACCACCCGGGATGATGATACTCGTGCCGGTACGAGTATACTGATACCCGGGTACCAGTCAGGTACCGCTTCTTAGCGGCGCTATCTACTTGCTGTATGTAAGGATTATGTCTTGTCGATCTGCGATGACTGCACTCGCCGGCACAGCACCATCAACGCCGCCACCACCGCAGCATCACCACAAAACTCTGTCCGTGGCGACAAGCCGCAAGCATCTATCGGAAGCCGCCTTATTGCGAGGGCGGTTCGGCAGAGGAGGCGCAATGCCGTCTGCGAGCGTGGGGCGGCTCCGCTTCCTGGTGGGCACCGACGACTTCTTCTTCCCGTATGCCATAAGCGCGGCATGTTTCCTGCCGCTTGGCGCCACTTGGGCCTGGGTCTTCTTTCACGCTTACGTGGACATCGCCAGATACGAGGACCTCTGTGCCAAAACGACGGTTGAGGAGTACACGCCCTTGGGGACTGCAGTCTTCGTGGAGGGTGAGCAGCACTGAGCATTCCCCCCTCCCCCCTTCCGTCGCCTAGCTTCGCAGCTTGTTCTTTGTTACAGACTCTGCGACCCCCGATCCTTCCTGTTTCTCTCCTTCCGCGTCGCCCCTTGCTGCCCCTTGTAAGTCTGACGGCTCCGTTGCGGCGACGCATCCCCACAGGCTGCGTTCTCACCGGGCTGTTCTTCTTCGTTGCCGCTGCTAGCGCAGCGTGCGCCTATGTGGCCACCAGAGGTGCGGCACGCTCGCCCAGAGGGGGGTGGGCTTGCAAGCGCAACAGCCCACAGCTCCCGTCTTGTGGCCGTCATGCTGCAAACGCAATCGCACCACTACGGCAGTCTTGGCACATGTGAGGACATTGCCGGCCAGTCCAACAGCCATCGCGCGCGCGCGCGCACACACACACACACACACACACACACACACACACACAGCGCAGTCCGCAGTACGGGCTCCATGTCAGCATGTTTGCAGGGGTCGTAGCTCAAGACAGGAAAGTGCCCACTGATGAGACATGACCTTGCCGGCAGGGACGATATTACAGGAATCGAAGCGAGTACTGGCCATCCCCCTGGCCGCGGCATCCTCCTTGGCCACCGTGTGCCTGTTCATCCCAATTGGTACGGCTGCTGCCCCTCTCTCTGAAGGGCTAGACTAGACCTGCGCGCGCGCCGCATCCGCCAAACTTCAAACGGCAACTGGCAGCCTCCTGCAACGCCCCAATAATCGACTTGTCGCTGTTTGCTGCGCAGTACTTTTCCTGGTGAGCATCCACTGGTACATGCAGATACCGTGCGTGGAGCAGCTCTTTGTGGATCTGACCGAAGCACGAGTATTCCAAACCAATCCAATATGGCGCCTCACTGGCATGTGCATCTTCTCTCTCGTGTTTGTGCTGGGCTCCGTCATCAGCAACGTGGTGCTGCTGCAGTCGCGCCGCGGCTTCTCCGACCGCGTCCAGCGCTGCTGCCATGCTGCAGGCCTCTGCTGCGGATGCAGTGGTGAGGCTCACCCAGCCACTGCGAGCACGCTGGGGATACAACCATGAATATACCAGGTTCCCTGTTGGCTGACAAGCACATCTTCCAACACATCACACCAGGGACAGGAAGAGACGCTCCCGCAGGGCCCATTCTAATTCCCTGTGCGCGTGCATCTCGACGCACCCCCCCTCCCTCCCCACCCTGCGCTCCAGAGTCGCTTGCGGAGACAGAGGGAGGCGGCGCGCCGATCGGGGAAGATGTCACCGACATAATGGCACGCATCTTTGTGCCGCTGCCGCTGGTGCTATCGGACATGCTGGCGGGCGGCATCCTGCTGGCCGCGCTCCAGCGCAGGCGGCGCGAGGTGCGGCTGGCCGCAGGCTTTGCAAGCGCTCGGATGGGTTTGGTGGGAGAGGGGTGCAAGGCTTGCATGCCTGCGTGCTGGCGCCTGTGGCTGCTGAAGTGCGCGCTGCAAGGGGAATCGCACTCTATATCGATCTGAGCGTTCCGCCACTGTATTCTTCCTCTTGCGTTGGCAGAGGGAGCTGGCTGCACGGCTGCCACACGAGCAGATGCCACCCGAACAGGTGAGTGTGTTCACGCAGATGCCCCTGCACCACACCCAGATAGAGCGCGGCGCCGATGGTCTAAAGCATGGCTCTGTCCAAGCTAGGTGAGGCGGTTTGCTGTCACTCAGGACCACGGTGCGCCGCCGCTGTGCCCCACGACAGGTTGTGGCGGCCACGGGTAGCATGCTAACGCCACCCAGTCTACCATTGCGAGCCGAGGACGTGAAGCGCAGCCTTGTATCAAGCACGTGAGGGCAGCCCCCGGGGGGAGGGGAGGAAGGGGGGTGGGGCTGCCCGCTGGTCGCTGGCTGTTTAATGATGTACGTGGATGGTAGGTGCCGGCAACGGCAACAGTGGGCGCGTCCTTCCCCATCCAACCCCAGCATGCCAATGACCCTGGCCCGCCATCTGTGCTTTAGGTACAGCGAAACGGGCTGGCTGGCGGTGGACGACCCCACGCTCGAGGAGGCCGAACATTTCTTGCATTGGGCGGAAGTGGTTAGCTCCCCCCCCCCCCCCCCCTCTCCCCCCCTTCTCTCCCGGCGCCTCTGTTGCTCTCCCCTTCTCGCATAAACTTTGAAGCCATGTAAACGTGCCGCATAATATGATGTGTGGTACAGCTCAAGCAATGTGTGTGTGGCCGCACTAGCTGCGTGTGCGTCTTTGCCTAGTAAATGTATGCTATGTGATGCACACGGCGCGTCAAGTGCTGGCACGGTCTGCAATAAGCACTGCGGCGCTCCTACTGCGGCCGCTGCAGGCCTACGGCGTGGACAACAGCCAGGCGTACCAGGAGATGACGGAGCAGCTGGGCCAGTGGCCAAGCACGGCCAGCACACAAGCGCCCCACCGGGATGCCACTGAGCCAACCAATGAGGAGATTTTTGACCGGATGCACCTCCTCCGCAAGTACGGCAGCGCACGGATTCGCCCATTTCCCTGCTTGCCACCCGGGTGTTCCCACTTTGCGTGCTCTGCCGCTGACTTGCGTGCGATTGGTTCTTCGTGCCCGTAGGTTTGCCAGGCACCCCATGAAGACAGGCCTGAATATCACATACGGCCCTCGCAAGGTGAGATATACCTCAGTGTTTGACATTATTGGACATGACCTCGGGCACTGTAACTCAAACATGATGTTGTGCCTGGGTTTGTGCTGTGGCTGCAGGGGCGCAGCCACGATGCAGAGCGCGGCAGCAGCAAAGCTCCCGCAGATAAGCGGGCAGCGCGCTGGCGCGTCATCATCGTCAAGAGGCTGGGGATCCGCGACGAGGACATTCTGGACATGCAACTGGAGAACAAGGTCGCATGCTCCCCCGGCCCCCCCTCTGCCCAGCTCGACTTCCCGTGCTAACCCCTCACCTTTCAATTCGCTTTGTGCTATCTATATGTTGGCGCCATACGATTCGTGTTGACCTCTGGCGTGTCTTGCACTTCCCCGGCGGTCAGGCGCTTGGCAACGTGCCATACTTTGTGGCTTTGGACCGCCGCCGGCAAAAAGTGATTCTGTCCATCCGGGGCTCTGCGTCTGTACAGGTCCGCCCCCCTCCCTTTGCTGGTTCCTGAGGGGGGCTCACACCTGGCGCTGCCTGCACCTCATCCCAACTCTGTCCTACTCATGGCTGCGGCAGTGGCCGGCTGACACCGGCAGTGCCTGCCCCCATCCTGGCTACCCGCCCGCTGTGCCCCAGGATGCCTTCACGGACATGATCACTACCGCAGCGCCGCTTGCCACTCTCTTCGCAGGTCACCCACAACTACAACTTGCAGCCGCAACTGATCGATTGTTGTTGTCTGGAATGTTGTTGCCGGCACAATACGACGTCGAGAGTGATGTGCCAGTGAGGGTAGCGTGCCGAGACAGGAGACAGGCTGCCACTGAAGCGGTGCATCTGCCTGCCGAGCTGTCCATTGCCAAGGTTGAGTGCAAAGTGATTCCGCACTGTGTCCCTGGTTGTGGCAGTGGGCGGGCTATTTGGCAAAGCGGTCACCGCTGACACGTCAAACGTCACCAATGCGACGGCCGGTAAGGCTGCAGCCGCGGCAGAGGATGGAGCAGACGAAGCAGAGGCCGCGGAAGCCATGGCGGACGCGGCCAAAGCATCGGAGGACATCGCGGCGGCCGCACCCAACTTGCGCGCCAAGGCGGCCCCTGGCTGGCAGCAGGCGCTGGCCGCGTGTGGTGAGGCGCACAACGCTGGCGCTCGGGAGTTTGACGACAAGGCGTACCCGGGTATGTGAGCATTTGGTGTCCAGCACCTTCACCTCCCACTATTTCTTCCACGCCGCTGTTGAAGGTTGTATACGTACGTACACATGTATTTACAAACTGCGGTGTATTCCTGGGCGGGTGCTTTGTGCTTGTGTGCTGTTGCGGTGGGGTCGCTCATCGTCCAAGTTGAGGCTCAATCCACATAGCGCAAGCATCTTATCGGTGCCTGCAGAGATGCGGCAGCAGCTGGCTCACCTGCGATGTTTGCCCGTAACAGGGGGGTACGCCCACCGCGGCGTCCTGCTCTCTGCAGTCAAGCTTCTGGAGTGCGTGCGAGACACAGGGTGCGCGCTCTCAGCTCGCCCGTGCGCGCACCCGACTGCAATGCTGTTGCGTGACTGCCGCTCAGTGAGCTACGTCGTGATTGCGGCCTGGTGACAAGTGCGACGCTCCCTGGTGGATGCTCAGTGTGCTGGCGGCGGCCGTGAAGGAGCACGCCGACTGGGGTGTGGTCATCACCGGGCATTCCCTCGGAGCTGGCCTCGCGGCGCTGATTGGGATGGCGCTCCGAGTGGAGCTGGGCGACCGCCTCTCGTGCTGGGCGTTCTGCCCACCGGTGCGCACCTCCCTCGCCAGCCTGCCTCGACATCTGACTGGCAGCTGCATGCGGACTTTAGCGAGCATTGACTTGCACGAGGCCTACCGCGTCTCTCCAATTGCCGTTGAATTCAATCCTTCCCCTCCCAAGGACCTCACCCTCATTGTCTTGTCCATTCCTTCGGCTGAAGATGCATCATGGGGAGTTGGCGCGCGGATTGATTCATTGAGGAACGCGCCGCGCGCAGGGCGGCCTGGTGTCAGTGGAGCAGGCAATCAACATGTCCGGCTATGTGACCAGCGTGCTGCACGCCAAGGACCCGGTGTCGCGGATGACATGGAGGTGCGACGCTGTGCCGCCGCTGGGTGTCCTGACCAGCCTGGCGCCACCGGTGCAGGGCCTAGATGCTGATTGCCGCCATGGACAGGTCACTCGAAAAGCTGCGTGATGAGTTGATGGTGGCGATCGCCAGCAGCCGGGTCAACAAGAACGCCCTGTGGTGGCGGAGGTGCGCTGCAACCCCTTGGTGGCCCCTGCCTGCGGCGTCTGCCTCAAGACGCTGGCCGCAGAGGAGGGGGGGGGGGGGGGGGGGGGGGAGGGGGTGCTCCCCTCTCAGCATGGGTATGCCAGAGGCTGACTGTGCTGTGATGCGACTCCGCAGATTTGCCCCCTTAAGCGACCCGGACGCCCTGAGCCCTGCTCACCTGCTCCATGACGACGTCCCCACTGACGACAGCGAGGTGCAGAGGGCGCTGCAGCGGTACCGCAAGTAAGGCGCGGCGGCGGCTGGGCGGCACCCTGTCCTGCGTGGGTGCAGAGTGGCACGGCCGGGCCTCGGGCGATGCCTGACTCGGTGCGCACGTGTGCGTGACAGGGGCGTCAAGAATGCGCAGCTCTTGGAAGGCCCAAACGTGCATCTGCAGTTCTGGGCGCCTGGGCAGCTCATCTTTCTCCGCCGCCTCAAGGCATGACCCGGCCGCCGTCCGACATCCAGCTGCCGCGCTGCCGCCCAGTGCCCGGCAATGTGGCGAGCAGCGGCAGGGCCGCGGTCAGATGCTTGTCATCGATGACACTGCATGGTGAAGCACCGCACTGAATGATGATTGCTGCTGCTGCGCCCGTGCAGGCGGAGGGCGATACCGAGACTGGCCCCAGCACCACGGAAGGGGACATCGAGAACGGAGTGCGTCCAGGTGGCATGTCAACACCAGCAGCTGCGGACGGAGGTGGCGGCGGCGGCGGTGGTGGCTCGGGTGGAAGCGGCCGCATGTACCACGCGGCGTGGATCACGTTTGATCGGGTGGAGGCGGAGGGGCTGCTCACGTCCAACAGCGCCGCCGACGACCACAACCTCGTGCGGGTCTGCAGCGCGCTCAGGCAGTCCCGTGTCCATGTGGGCAACGATCAGCTGGCGGCCGCCGCCGCTGCGGCACCTGCTCCTTAGTTAAGCATGGCACACCAGCCAGCCATGGATGCAGGTGAGGCGCTTCCCAGTGAGGGAACGCGAACTTGAGAACTCGTGTCAGTTTTCGGGAACAGGGCAGTGCGGGTGCAGGGTTGCCGGAAAAAAAGCAGCGAGTTGCTTTACAAACGTGACGTATTTTGCCTTCAAACACTTTCTTGCGGATTCGCGAGGGTGTGCGTTGATGAAACATGTCGACGAAAAGTGCCGCGCTGCAGCTTCAGCCGCTGCATGTCGCACACTGCCAGGGATGCGATTAGCCTGCTCTGACTTCAAAGGGCCCTCGTCTCTCCCGCACCTGCGGCATGCCGCACACTGCCAGGGATGCGATTAGCCTGCTCTGACTTCAAAGGGCCCTCGTCTCTCCAGCACCTGCGGCATGCCGCACACTGCCAGGGATGCGATTAGCCTGCTCTGACTTCAAAGGGCCCTCGTCTCTCCCGCACCTGCGGCATGCCGCACACTGCCAGGGATGCGATTAGCCTGCTCTGACTTCAAAGGGCCCTCGTCTCTCCAGCACCTGCGGCATGCCGCACACTGCCAGGGATGCGATAAGCCTGCTCTGACTTCAAAGGGCCCTCGTCTCTCCCGCACCTGCGGCATGTCGCACGCTGCCAGGGATGCGATAAGCCTGCTCTGACTTCAAAGGGCCCTCGTCTCTCCCGCACCTGCGGCATGCCGCACACTGCCAGGGATGCGATTAGCCTGCTCTGACTTCAAAGGGCCCTCGTCTCTCCCGCACCTGCGGCATGCCGCACACTGCCAGGGATGCGATTAGCCTGCTCTGACTTCAAAGGGCCCTCGTCTCTCCCGCACCTGCGGCATGCCGCACACTGCCAGGGATGCGATAAGCCTGCTCTGACTTCAAAGGGCCCTCGTCTCTCCCGCACCTGCGGCATGCCGCACACTGCCAGGGATGCGATTAGCCTGCTCTGACTTCAAAGGGCCCTCGTCTCTCCCGCACCTGCGGCATGTCGCACGCTGCCAGGGATGCGATAAGCCTGCTCTGACTTCAAAGGGCCCTCGTCTCTCCCGCACCTGCGGCATGCCGCACACTGCCAGGGATGCGATTAGCCTGCTCTGACTTCAAAGGTCCCTCGTCTCTCCCGCACCTGCGGCATGTCGCACGCTGCCAGGGATGCGATAAGCCTGCTCTGACTTCAAAGGGCCCTCGTCTCTCCCGCACCTGCGGCATGCCGCACACTGCCAGGGATGCGATTAGCCTGCTCTGACTTCAAAGGGCCCTCGTCTCTCCAGCACCTGCGGCATGCCGCACACTGCCAGGGATGCGATAAGCCTGCTCTGACTTCAAAGGGCCCTCGTCTCTCCCGCACCTGCGGCATGCCGCACACTGCCAGGGATGCGATAAGCCTGCTCTGACTTCAAAGGGCCCTCGTCTCTCCAGCACCTGCGGCATGCCGCACACTGCCAGGGATGCGATTAGCCTGCTCTGACTTCAAAGGGCCCTCGTCTCTCCAGCACCTGCGGCATGCCGCACACTGCCAGGGATGCGATAAGCCTGCTCTGACTTCAAAGGGCCCTCGACTCTCCAGCACCTGCGGCATGCCGCACACTGCCAGGGATGCGATTAGCCTGCTCTGACTTCAAAGGGCCCTCGTCTCTCCAGCACCTGCGGCATGCCGCACGCTGCCAGGGATGCGATAAGCCTGCTCTGACTTCAAAGGGCCCTCGTCTCTCCAGCACCTGCGGCATGTCGCACGCTGCCAGGGATGCGATAAGCCTGCTCTGACTTCAAAGGGCCCTCGTCTCTCCAGCACCTGCGGCATGTCGCACGCTGCCAGGGATGCGATAAGCCTGCTCTGACTTCAAAGGGCCCTCGTCTCTCCAGCACCTGCGGCATGCCGCACGCTGCCAGGGATGCGATAAGCCTGCTCTGACTTCAAAGGGCCCTCGTCTCTCCCGCACCTGCGGCATGTCGCACGCTGCCAGGGATGCGATAAGCCTGCTCTGACTTCAAAGGGCCCTCGTCTCTCCCGCACCTGCGGCATGCCGCACACTGCCAGGGATGCGATTAGCCTGCTCTGACTTCAAAGGGCCCTCGTCTCTCCAGCACCTGCGGCATGCCGCACACTGCCAGGGATGCGATAAGCCTGCTCTGACTTCAAAGGGCCCTCGTCTCTCCAGCACCTGCGGCATGCTGCACACTGCCAGGGATGCGATAAGCCTGCTCTGACTTCAAAGGGCCCTCGTCTCTCCCGCACCTGCGGCATGCCGCACACTGCCAGGGATGCGATTAGCCTGCTCTGACTTCAAAGGGCCCTCGTCTCTCCAGCACCTGCGGCATGCCGCACGCTGCCAGGGATGCGATAAGCCTGCTCTGACTTCAAAGGGCCCTCGTCTCTCCAGCACCTGCGGCATGTCGCACGCTGCCAGGGATGCGATAAGCCTGCTCTGACTTCAAAGGGCCCTCGTCTCTCCCGCACCTGCGGCATGCCGCACACTGCCAGGGATGCGATTAGCCTGCTCTGACTTCAAAGGGCCCTCGTCTCTCCAGCACCTGCGGCATGCCGCACACTGCCAGGGATGCGATAAGCCTGCTCTGACTTCAAAGGGCCCTCGTCTCTCCCGCACCTGCGGCATGCCGCACACTGCCAGGGATGCGATAAGCCTGCTCTGACTTCAAAGGGCCCTCGTCTCTCCAGCACCTGCGGCATGCCGCACGCTGCCAGGGATGCGATAAGCCTGCTCTGACTTCAAAGGGCCCTCGTCTCTCCCGCACCTGCGGCATGCCGCACACTGCCAGGGATGCGATTAGCCTGCTCTGACTTCAAAGGGCCCTCGTCTCTCCAGCACCTGCGGCATGCCGCACACTGCCAGGGATGCGATAAGCCTGCTCTGACTTCAAAGGGCCCTCGTCTCTCCAGCACCTGCGGCATGCCGCACACTGCCAGGGATGCGATTAGCCTGCTCTGACTTCAAAGGGCCCTCGTCTCTCCAGCACCTGCGGCATGCCGCACACTGCCAGGGATGCGATAAGCCTGCTCTGACTTCAAAGGGCCCTCGTCTCTCCAGCACCTGCGGCATGCCGCACACTGCCAGGGATGCGATTAGCCTGCTCTGACTTCAAAGGGCCCTCGTCTCTCCAGCACCTGCGGCATGCCGCACACTGCCAGGGATGCGATAAGCCTGCTCTGACTTCAAAGGGCCCTCGACTCTCCAGCACCTGCGGCATGCCGCACACTGCCAGGGATGCGATTAGCCTGCTCTGACTTCAAAGGGCCCTCGTCTCTCCAGCACCTGCGGCATGCCGCACGCTGCCAGGGATGCGATAAGCCTGCTCTGACTTCAAAGGGCCCTCGTCTCTCCAGCACCTGCGGCATGTCGCACGCTGCCAGGGATGCGATAAGCCTGCTCTGACTTCAAAGGGCCCTCGTCTCTCCAGCACCTGCGGCATGTCGCACGCTGCCAGGGATGCGATAAGCCTGCTCTGACTTCAAAGGGCCCTCGTCTCTCCAGCACCTGCGGCATGCCGCACGCTGCCAGGGATGCGATAAGCCTGCTCTGACTTCAAAGGGCCCTCGTCTCTCCCGCACCTGCGGCATGTCGCACGCTGCCAGGGATGCGATAAGCCTGCTCTGACTTCAAAGGGCCCTCGTCTCTCCCGCACCTGCGGCATGTCGCACACTGCCAGGGATGCGATTAGCCTGCTCTGACTTCAAAGGGCCCTCGTCTCTCCCGCACCTGCGGCATGCTGCACACTGCCAGGGATGCGATAAGCCTGCTCTGACTTCAAAGGGCCCTCGTCTCTCCCGCACCTGCGGCATGCCGCACACTGCCAGGGATGCGATTAGCCTGCTCTGACTTCAAAGGGCCCTCGTCTCTCCCGCACCTGCGGCATGCTGCACACTGCCAGGGATGCGATAAGCCTGCTCTGACTTCAAAGGGCCCTCGTCTCTCCAGCACCTGCGGCATGCCGCACACTGCCAGGGATGCGATAAGCCTGCTCTGACTTCAAAGGGCCCTCGTCTCTCCCGCACCTGCGGCATGCCGCACGCTGCCAGGGATGCGATTAGCCTGCTCTGACTTCAAAGGGCCCTCGTCTCTCCCACACCTGCGGCATGCCGCACGCTGCCAGGGATGCGATAAGCCTGCTCTGACTTCAAAGGGCCCTCGTCTCTCCCACACCTGCGGCATGCCGCACACTGCCAGCCTCCGGAAGCTCTTTTCAGTGATGGAAAGCGGCGCGAAGGTTGCGGATCCCCTGATGCTGCCTCCTGATGGCATGACGACACCATCACCCGCCAGCATCATCTCGCATGCACCTATGCGGGCTCACGTGGTCGGGCCATGCGACAGCTGGTCTGAGCGGTTATATTTTCACTGCCGGGAATATTTCTAGCCAGAAAATTTCAATTTTCATAACTCTCTTATATTGCTGCACCTTGCGCTGCCTGGAAGCGCTGAGCATGCATGCCAGAGAGTCCTGGCAGTCGGGTGGGCGCACTCAAAAGCGCCAAAACATCACCTGAACCAGTGCGGAGGTAGCTGATAGGTGTTCCTCAACCAGCACAGCGGCGAGCACGGCAGCGGGCTGACGCCAGGCATGCGCTGTACATGACAGCGACACTATCTCTATAATGAACATTCGGGGCCCCTGTTCACTATAGGGGTGGGTTCATTATAGGGGTTTGAAGTAAAGTACTAACACGCACGTTTGTGCCACCTCCCCGTCTTTCACTACAGGGGTAGGTTCACGTTGAGGTCCCATTGAGTGATATAGAAAGCGCTGCTCACTGCGAGTACGGGCCGTCCAGCCCGCTATCATATCTAAATTGCGATGATAACACGGCGCATTGCTATCAATTTCCCCGTGATTCGGCAGGATTACTGCTCTTTGCAGGGCGATACAATAGCCAGCTCGCGAGTAATGTCGCATGCAGCCCGCTAGCCGAGCATACGCACTATTCCATGCACCGAGCAGCAGGGGTAGGTGGCTATCACATGTATCCAGACGACCATGAGACTATCACGGTTCTGTATGTTCAAATGCCGGCGTGCAGTGCGCTCAAACAGGTCACACGCAACACCGTGCTCCGACACAGTCATGTTACACTGATGTTGCCATCACAGAACAGAACACAGAACAGTTGCCGCGCGCGTATCGCACACTGTCGCATTTGCCCTAGCACACCATGCTGTGCATGCATGTCACTATTTCAAGAGTTTCCCGCAGTGGCCGCAGCGGCATATAGGTTTGCGTGGGCTTAACGACCAGAAGCGCGACCCAGGCGCGAAATCACACCTATAACACGCATACTTTGTGTTCTGCTAGTAAATACTATTAGCAAGTATCAGTACTAATGCGATTACTTGTACGTAGTTGTAGGCTTGTACCACTCTACTCATCGATCTGCGCGAGTCACGCTACTCATCAGCCAGGCGTTCAGTAATGATGCTATCCTCTGCTGTAAGGCTTTTATGTGGGTAGCGGCATTACACTGCTACCATGATGTACATGCTAATGTTGCGCAAATTACTTTGTGGTTGTCTGTTATGCTGCCACTTCATATTACAATAGTAATTGTTATAAATGTTCTTGTAATAATGATAATAAATCTTTAGTCATAGTACATACAATCCTCCACATCAGTGAGGGATTTGCTGATTCCATAATCGACGGATCGACCCGCTGATGCTTGCATGATAGCACATTGGCTACGTTGAGGCCATGTTGATAAGGCGTATTGGAGTACAAATGATTAATTAAGTGATGCGCGAAAGCGCGCGCGCTCCGATTTTTGCATTTGCTATTTGAGTCTTTGCAACCGCCGTCGCGGTTAGCGCTTTGATTTTTTCAAAGTAAAAGTGCATGTGGCCATAGCGCTGTAGCGCCGCTCTATACCATGTTAAATTATTGCCCAGCCCATGATCCCACGTGCATCTCTACATGGTCATGGGCCACACTGCTTTGCCCCCCCCACCCATACGATGTCACCCTATACTCCGCCCCGTGCCCTTAATGTAGGTGGCATAAATGGCACCTACCCACCATAATGCATGTACTACTGTATGACATTAAAACTAGACCAGATACGTGACATGCCCTATGCACCGCCTCCATTGGTTTTGGAGCAAATCATGATGTTGGCCAAAAACATGTTATCGTTGCACGCGCAAGCATAATGATGGGGGTCATTACTCATGATGCGAGGATTCCCGCGGCCTCCGTGCCGCAGAGCGTAGCTTTTGTACGCTCGGCAGATATGGATAGTTGGATTCACGTCAACTATTGCGCGGAACCGTACGCCGATGAGTAGTAACCCCCGCCCCTCCCCCAAAGGGGCAGTAGTGTCGTGCACTTTCATGAATCATTTATATCTCATGCTGCATACAAAAGCACATATGACTTATCCGTGTCTCCATGCTGGTAAAATGCGCTGCTGCCATGTGCCCAGCATGTGTACCAGCGCTTAAACCGTGCTTAACTCTTGTGTTGCCCTTAATTAATGCACTTGCATGCCGGAAAGGACATCCAGCGCCTACATGGATATATCATGGCTTTTGTAGGGTCCCGAGACAGGGTTGCTGCAAACATCAAGCGCTGAGGTGCGTGGCTAGCTACAATCCTCACCGGAAATGACAGCAGAGCGGCATGCCGCAGAGAGTGCAAGTCATGGGATTGCGTGCCTAGGGAAGAACTCCGCCTGGACTCGTATAGACTCTTAATGACCGTGCCAGCTGTGAAAGCGGCGCAACTGCGTATTGATTTTGCTGCTTCTTACTACAGTGTCCAGCGGGGGCACGCCAGCCCGACAAGAGGACGGGGATGACTGATTCCAAAGGTTTAGAAAAAATATGTATATGTACATAGATGTGTATGCATATATAAATATGTATATACATACATACAAATATATATATATATCTATATGTGTGTGTGTGTGTGTGTGTGTGTGTGTGTGTGTGTCAATGCTCTGCTAAATGTTGCTGTGCAACGGGATGCGGGCGGGGGCGAGGGGGGGGGGGGGGGGGGGCGAGGACCACTCCGCACTAAGCGGGTTGAGGGGCGGTGCCACTCACAACTTCCCACACAGAGGGATAGGTGCCTGGGTCTCGGACACAGTGTTGTACGAGGGACATAGCCCACCAGGAATCACTGTGCCAGCCGCTGGGACTGGGGGTGGTGGTGGGGGGGTAGTTAGGACTGTCTTTCTCTTCCAAGGGTTGCGGCCGCCCCTATACGCGGGCTCATGCAGCTGGGGTACAAGACAAATCATCAAGCGCCAGGCACTTCTCCCAGCTTGTGTCAACCGGCTTCTTCCCTCCTTTTGTCTACGCGTACAACCATGGGGCATGAGAGGTATCCAATATAGCCGCTGGGAATTGGGGGGGAGGGGGGCCGGGGGGGGGGGGGGGGGGGGGTTAGTTAGGACTGTCTTGCCCTTCAGAGGGTTGCGGCCGCCCCTACGCGGGCTCATGCAGCAAGGCCTTAAGACAAATCATCAAGCGCCAGGCACTTCTCCCAGCTTGTGTCAACCGGCTTCTTCCCTCCTCTTGTTTGCGCGTACAACCATAGTGGCATGAGAGGTATCCAATATAGCCGCAGGGAATTGGGGGGGAGGGGGGCCGGGGGGGGGGTCAGGGACTGTCTAGGCCTTCAGAGGGTTGCACGCTACGGGTTACGGCCAACCCTATGCCGGCTCATGCGGCCGGGCCTTGAGACAACTGGCCTGTGGAGTTCGAGAAAATAGCATGAATAAATATGCCAGAAACTCTGTTTCAAATTTCAATACAATGGCAGTTCCACGCTAAGTACCGTGGACACCAATCAGAATCGTTGATCTGCCGCAAGCTAAGCAGTGAAACACAACTAACTGTGATGGCTTTGATTAAGTCTGAGGAATCTCAAACGCTCGAAAACGCATCGCTGGTCTTGTTCCGGTAGCGCGCGGCGATGAAGTCCAGTAGCGCTTGCACGTCCTCAAAAGTGGACATGTAGCCTAGCGACACACGCACGCTCCCCAGCGGCACCTGTTTGAGGGAAGGCGCCAACGGCGTCCATAGCGTAAGCCCCATTTTCAGCCGCAGCGTTACCTCAGTGGCAGCAACACTCAGTTTGTCCCTTCACTTGTGCAAGTCGGCATTGGCAGCTCCTTGGCATACAGTGCATGTAGCCTACGTGGGAGGGGCGAGGCAGCCGTGCCTTGATCCACTTCATTGCGATCTCGCCCTGGTGGCCCAGTGGCACCTTGGTGGCCTCCAGCGCCTCCAGCACAGCCTGCGAAGAAAGCTCCTGGCCGAGAACATGGAAGTCCGCGCTGCGCTGCACGTTGATGTACTCCACGTCGTCATTGCAGCCCTCCTTGAGGCCGGCCAGGCGCTGCACCTCCTCCTCCTGCACCCCGAGGTACTTGTAGCAGGCGCCCGGGTTGCACTCCGCGCCCTGCAGCCGTCCACAGGCCACAGACTCCCACGTGTCAGGGCGGGATGAGGCATCGAGCGACTACATACATCGCTTAGCGGCCATTTCGGAGCGCTCCAAGCTGTCTCGGTGCAAAGGTCTGACATTGGATCCGCTAAGGCCGGCAGATTCTAAGCGTATTTGTGAGCAGTGTTTTGGATGGCCTCCGAGGAATTGATCGCGACTGCAGTTTAGTCCCCCCCCCTTCTCTCCCCCTCTCTCCCCCTCTGTCTCTCTCCCCCTCTGTCTCTCTCTCTGTGTCTCTCTCTATCTCTCTCTCTCTATCTCTCTCTCTCTTTCTCATGGAACATGCGTTTGCAGGCTATGTGCCGATATGGGCGGTATCCTGCTGCACACACTGTGGATTGCCGGTGTCTGGGATCAATGCGTGGTCATCGGACTGTGCGAGGGGGCTGAGTGGGCATTCAGGCCCGGCCAACCAAGCGCCACAGCGGCAGGCCGGTAGGAGGGAAGGATGCGGCGCTGAGGCCTGCCTGGAGCGGCGGCTAGCTGGCTGGCTAGGGAGCGCACCGTGCGGATGTGGAAGCCGGCGACTCCAGCGGCTTGTTGGAACTGGACAGTCGGAGCAGAGGGGAACAAAGGCGGAGGGCAAGCAGGTCGGGGGGCGCGCTGCGCTAGCAGCAGCCAGAATCTGATCGTGAGGTGGAGCGCAGGGGGTGCGGTGCGGCAGGCACCTCGCGGTAGCTCAGCGGGCTTCCGTCCGAGCCGAGCAGCTCGAAGTTGACGATCCCTCCCTGCACCTCGTGCCTGCCGTCCCGGATGAGCAGGGGGGGTGCGCATGCTGGGCGTCAGCGGTCGATAAGCTTCCAGCAGAGTGTGGCAGTGAGGCGATGGAGCCACACACTCAGAAGGCGGAATGGAAGTGCCGGCGAGAGCGTCATGTCTCCCAGGTAAAATCAGACCCGTTAGAATGACAACCCCAGGATAAGGCTCGGCCACTCGAGAGGAGAGGAGCACTCCATTTCGCCCAGAGCTCGGCCTCTGCTGCCGCATGTGGACCTCCGGCTGGCGTTCAGGGGTACTGAATGCCGCGCATACAAGTGCCACTTGCGACAACACCCTGGAACTCTGCCGCTGGATCGGATCGGGATACTCCCCACCGCGGCGGCCACCTCTTGTACGGCACGCGCACCTGTCCTTGCGGTCGTGCTTGCCGAATACCACCGCCATGGGCTTCCCGTTGGTGTGGCGCAGATGGGAAAGCTGCGTGTAGAGGTAGTCGGACAGCGAAGTGACGTGCGCCTGGATGGCAGTGACCCCTGCCAGATGCCGGAGATTGACATACATGATGGCGTTAGCGCTAGCGTGTGTGTGTGCCGTCGAAGAATTCTCTGGCACCATCACGCCCAACGCTGCCCCAGCGCCACCAGTATCACTGCTTTACGTACTGTCGTCATCGCAACCAGCAATGCCAATATCGTGAATACAATTGTGTATGTAGAGAAAGGGAGGAAGAGAAAGGCAGGGGAGGAGGAGGGGGTGCGAAGCCGGTAAGAGGATCAGGATTGGCACGCTGAGCAAAGCATGAAAGGGGAATGGGAACAGCCCCACACTTCAGGAGGCGCACCGCCAAGGCTCTCGACAAAGTCAAAGCCGTGATTCAGGGCCACGATATCAAGAAAGGAAATGGTGCCGTCCTCCAGGCGCTCCGCGGGCTTGCACTTGAGCACATGGAAATCGTTGTCCGAGGTGGCCAGCGACACGCTGCCGCCGCCCCAAAACACCTGATGACAGCGGCATTGAGCGCAGCCAAGGAGGAGGGGGGAAGGGGGGGGGGGGGGGGGGGGCTCAGCTTGGGCGGATCTATGTCTGCATTGACTATTTGACACGCCATTATACGATTAATGTTGTGTGATAAATTCGAATACACAGTCACGGAATCCGTGTTGTCCTCTACACTATTATATCCGTCTTAGGGTTTGCTGTGGCGGCATCAAAGGGGAAGAGAGACGGGGGAAAAACACATAAGAAAGCACAGCTCAGGCAATGGCTCACACTCCCTGTCCCAGGGGGGCATGCAGGCAGGGCTGCGATGGGAGCAGAGAGGGAGGAACGACCTTGTCCAGCAGCTCTACGTTCTCTGTGCGGATGAGGAGGGCGCCGATGCCGGTGGGGAAGCCGAACATCTTGTAGAATGAAAGGGAGACAAAGTCGGCGGGCACGGCGGAGAGGTCCAGCGGGTTGCTGTGCACCATAGCCGCCGCGTCCAGCATGACCTTCCACACGTCGCCGTTGCCCGACTTGGCCTGCACGCCCTTGACCCAGTCCAGCGGGTACTGTGGTGCGCCAGGCGGCGTATGTCAGGGGCTGTGTGGGAGAAGGCTGCACCAAGCATGTGCCCGCTCCAGTAAATATGGTCAGCATTCAGGCATAGGTGGCAGCACAGCAGTGGTGGAATCCCTTGCAATAATCGGCATGTCACCGCCGGTCTGAGCTCAAGTCAAGATGCCACAACATACATCAGCATATGGAAAACTGCAACATGTACCCCCATCAGGTGGGACAGCGAGTGCAGTCACCTTGACGCCAGCAAAGTTGTCCTCTCCTGGGAATCAAAGAGGTTGTACGCCGGCACCAGCGTGTTGCCCATGCCGTCGGTGGCAAAGATGTCCATCTGCCGGCACACCACGACACAAATGCGCACCGGGCGGGCCCTCAGTCGCGGCGGGTGGTCTGATGGCATTGTCAGGCTGGGCCCAACTGGAGCCCAACATAGACATGCGCTGCAAGAGCCGTCGTGCCATACCTCCACCTCTTCTTCTTCTGTCTCCACCCAGTCGTCGACCCACTCCTCATCCACTGCCTGCAGCGCAGCCCAATTGCAAAGAGGAGGGTCAGATCCTCGAAACGCAACTGCACCCACAGGAGCTCCCCCCCCCCCCCCCCCCCCCCCACCTCCCTCCTAGTACGCAGTGCAGCATGCTGTCGGCGCGCCAAAACAAGCGGCCCCAGCGGCACCTTGAAGGTGGCGCCGTGCGCCAGAGCGTACTCGCGCTGGCCGAGCACGCTGTTGTGGTTCTCGCGCAGGTACACAAACTTGGAGCGCTGCGACCACGGGAACATCTCGCCCACCATCTTGAGCGATGCTGTGGCGCCGCGCGTGAACACGCACTGGTACTCCGCTGCGGCGTGCGGCCCATTTGAGGGAGCAGAGGGGGCTGTCAGCACAGACAAGGGCCCACACCCCAGTTGGGAGCCTACCCATGGGTCTCAGTGCGGCGGTCATGGCCATGAATAATCTATTAAAAGAGGGTGGGAATGTGTGTGTGTGTGTGTGTGTGTGTGTGTGTGTGTGTGTGTGTGCCGGGGGGGGGGGGGGGGGGGGAGCTCCACCTGGATCTGCGTTGAAGTATTTGAGGATTCGCTCCCGGACCGCCTCAATCTGACCAGGCAATAGAGGGCACCCGGAGGAGGTGGCGTTGGGTTTGTCGCTGTGAGGACAGGGAACGAACGGAAGAGCGCAACAGGTGCCCCGGGGGTTCCGGGTACCAGTGGGGGCGGGCGGCTTGCCTTGGTGTCTGTCAGCACTGAGGAGGGCGCCGCAGAGTGCGGGTTGCCAAAGACATTTTCCTTCAGCTCCGCCATCGTTGCGTCGATCTGGGCCGCAGAGCGAGATGAGCCAGAGGTCAATAATCCTCGCGCCTTGTGGACACTCGTGATGGCAGGCAGTGGAATACGATGTACTGCGGCCACCGGGACGGGGTGGCCGCGAGAGGGCAGGTACCATGGAGTTGGTGTACAGTGCGGCGGCGCAGTAGTCCATGTAGTGCTCGTGCGGTTCCAGGCGGCAGCCCACTTCGTCGTGGTACAGCTTGTCCAGCTTTCCGCCGTAGCCATAGGAGTCCTGCCGCATGAGCATCGGCGTCGGGTACACCCGCCGTCAGTGGCTGGTGTGACAAATATACGAGTACGATATACTACGAGTTAGTACCTGTGAGTACTAGTACAATGTTGTACCTGTGACTACGGGTGGATGTACTGTATAATGCTGCCATGTGGTAAGCGTTGGGATAACGAATTGCTTTTTTGTATCCTCAAAACACTGTAGCCTCTCGCCTTTGCACCACCACTGCACACCACCTTTTGTTTGTCTCTGAGTCTCTCTCCTGTTGAGACTGTGGCACAGGGCAAGGCACTGGCCTTACTGCCTCCTGCCCCCTCCTCACCTCCCTTGAACCGCCGTGAGCCGTGTGGTCAAGCTGGGCATTGCCCCAAGCTCAGCTGCCGCTGCGGCAATGCAGTGGTGTGAAGGGATAGCTGTGAGAGGGGTGGATTCGGGCTGCATCCTATTACGGGCGCCCCTCAGCAATCACAACGACCAACAGCGTGCCCTGACTGCCTACCGGTAGCGAATGGTACCTCCTGCCATCAGATCCATCAGGCTGTGATGTTGGCAATGCGTGCGCTTGCAGCTGTTGTTTGTGGGTGCATGTGCGTATGGATGAGAAGGGAGGCACCTTGTACTTGGCTAGGAAGGATGTTTTAGGGCCAGCCATTGCTGGCTGGGCAGCGGAAGCGGCAATGGCTCGCCCGGGTGTGGGGGTGGCGGCAGCGGAGGGAGGCGTGCTCCTAGATGCAGCAGCAGCAGCGCGCTCCGCCATGGCCTGTGGTCCGCACACCGCACGCGGCGCAACGGTCAGCCCTCCCTCTCTCTGTCCAATCGGTTCCTGCCCGTCCAGTAAGCGTGTATTGCCCTTGCAGGCGGGGACCCTGCTGACTGCCTCATCATCACCGCCACCACCACACCGCCGCTGCCCAACGCCATTGCCCTCCCCACTGTTGGCTCCCCACCAGGCCACTTCCCGCAGCGGATTGTTCTCCCCACCTCAAGGGGGTAGGAAAAGGGCAGAGGCGGCCCACCTTAGCGGCTGCCTCCTTCTCCAGCCGGAACGCCACCATCTGCTCTGTTTCCTGCTGGATGGCGCCGGTTGTCGTCCATCCAGTACCGCAGCCCCGGCTCCGCCAGCGCCGTCTGAGAGGCAACCGCAGCAGGGTGTCCTTCAGGGCAGCCCATGAGGACCCACGCGTCTCAAAGTCCCCGCACACTTCTCCGAGTATATGGCTTTCGGCCCCCACACGGCCACAATTCACCCCTTCCGGCTTCGCACTTCGCCCACAGGCCGGGGGCAAAACGCATCCACGGCAAACCTCACCTCCAAGTTGTGCCGGAGCTTCTTGGCCTTTGAGGGGCCGGCCGCGCCCTCAAACACCAGCTTCCCCTGCGGTGGCAAAATAAGCTGACAGTGAGGCATGCATATCGACAACCACGCAGGGCTGCTCCTCCGCATGCTTTGCGCCGACGCGCACCTCGGCGCCGTAACAGCGAATGTAAGGGAGCGCCGAGATGCCCTCCTTCTTCACCAGCTCCTTGTGCTTGTCGATTTGCATCTGCGATAGCGGGAAAAGAGCGCGAACGGCGACGAGGGATGGAGGGAGAGGAATCGGCGTTTGGGATTCCCGTCTGGCCACCGCCGCGGCCGCTGGCGAAGAAGCGCGAGGGCATATGGGGAAAAAGGTGAGCTCGTCCGAACCTTCGCGAACACCACCTTGTCGCGCAGCTTGCGGTCCTCGGCGAGCAGGCAGAGCAGCGGATACACTCGCTGGCAGGCGTGGCACCAGGTGGCGTAAAAGTCTGCGGGGGGAAACCCGCACCCGCTGCGCATTAGCGAGAGGTTACCCACGATGCCCAGCGAAGGGCGCAGTCGCGAAGATGAACCGGCGAGGAAACATCAAGGCGGCCGTCCAATGACACGTCGTGGGGATCCGACGGCGATCAGCCAGAATATCATCGCCGCGCGTCCACTCGCCTCGTCTCGCCATTCTCCCACACCCTCCCTACCCCAGATGAGCTGTGACAAGCGCTGGCCCTCACGTACCAACGACCAACAGCTTGCCGTCCTTGCTGGCGTCGGCTATAAGCTGGCGGTACTCCTCCTCGCCGCCCACCTCCCGCCATAGCTCCTTCTGCGCCGCCCACCACGGCGCCGCCGTCGCGCTTGTGGCAGCCGCAAGTGCGCCCCCACGCTTGGCGGAGCGCCATGCGTCTGGTCGCGCGACTGTGCCGAGCGGACATGGGGCGGACGGCGGCCGGGCTACGGTCGACATGGTGGGAGGCCGCGTGCGGCGGCCGCGATAGCGGACCCCCGCCGGCGAGGCCACCAGGCTCGCCGGCCGAGCCAGAGCAGTGGCGGTGGTAGATCCGATCATGATAGCAAGTTCACACTGTACAAGGGGCGGGTGCAGTCGGAAAAAGCGTTGCTATGTCTGTGGGCTCTGTGGAAGTTGCTCAGCAGCGACCTATGTGCAGCTATAATCACGTCGAGCTACTGGCCTGTCGCGGGACGACTTGTACGGTGGCGCCGTGGCGGTGACAACGCCGACGACGATAGCGGTGATTTAGGCCGGCCGGTCGTCAATTACCGGCCCCCCCGCGGGCCCCGCGGCCCGGCGCTAAGTGAGTTCTGCTGTTAAAGTAGGCTTTTTCCTTCCCCAGTAATCCTTACCTGTACTTTCCGTACGATGGCGGTGATGACGCCGTGCTGTGCGCAGTCGCGGTCGTGCGCCGGACAATTCCAAGAACGCCTCGCAATATATTCGCATCAAACACTGTATGAAGCTCATATCATACAGCCGCCATGCACGCGTGTGTCCGAGAGAGCTGGAGAGAGGTACCAATTATTCTGATTGCCAGGTATAACTGCCAGCTATTTCTGAGTATCACTCCGGGATAGTCACCCGTTAATCCTTATTTTTGCGCCGCAATCGTCGCGACGCATGATTCCTAATAGTCTGCTCTACCGTACTACCGTCTGTACTATAAATCCTTACTGCTCGCGAATGAATGAGAACCTCCGATAATCCTTCGCAGTGCTGGTAGGACAGACAGGCCAGAGGTGGCCCCGGGAATACTATCTGGGCCCATACCCATAGAGCGCGGCCTCCGACAGGGGTGCCCCGCTTCCCCATCCAATTGAACATATTCATTAACGATATATTCGTTTGGGTAGAACATCTAGGGTGTGATTGTACCGGGGTGCACCGCCGACACGTTAGCGGCAAGGCAACCACTACGGGTGCCAGGTCAAGCTATGCGCGGACGACGCTGTTGGTATATCACATGCTCGTTCGATAACCTGGCATGCCATGTTCGCCCACTTCTAACAATGGGCGGAGGACCATGTTATGGGGTTTTGGGTACTTGAGTGTGGGGTGATGGCATTAGGCCGATATTCCGACGAGACCGCGTTACCGCGAACAAGCCTGGCCCTGATGGCAACTACTTGAATGGGAGACGAAGTACCCAGTTGTAAATGAATTTAGGAATTTGGGTTTCGTTCATTAAATCGGAATGATTTTGGTATGCGGCACATAGTAGACGACCGGGTTAAGAAGGGCAAACGCGCCATTGAGGCGCTCCATTCGGTTAGTCAGTGGACGGGACAGAATTCTTACTAATGCTGCGCGCGTGTCTGTCTTTAAAACCTGTAGCCTACGGGTTCTAACTTCAGGGTGTGAAGTTTAGGGTATGGGTAGAACTAGCGGCGCAAATAAATAACAAACTGTATTAATCAATCAGTGCTTGCGGTGCCTTGTTGGGGTGGGTAATAACTCTCCTGGGGTGGCCACTGCACCGATGATGCGGAAATTGGATAATGCGCCCACAGGTTACGGCCGTTGCATCACGGGCTCGGGCGTTCC
>VCJN01001905.1:0-26126 GCA_006384855.1 Tetraselmis striata
ATGCGGAGTCATCACCGTGAAGTGCGGACCGACGGGCGAAGATAGGTGCTGTGAAGCTGCCTCGGACGGTGCCGCGGGTGACTCGGGGATGCGCGCCGGCGGTGGTGTGGCTGCGGGGATGGGGAGGGGAGCGGGTGTGGTTGGGGAAAGGGGGGCGGAGGGGTGCGGCTTGGACCATGGCGGGCGGCGCGCATGCGGAGTCATCACCGTGAAGTGCGGACCGACGGGCGAAGATAGGTGCTGTGAAGCTGCCTCGGACGGTGCCGCGGGTGACTCGGGGATGCGCGCCGGCGGTGGTGTGGCTGCGGGGTGGGGAGGGGGCGGGTGTGGTTGGGGAAAGGGGGGCGGAGGGGTGCGGCTTGGACCATGGCGGGCGGCGCGCACGCGGAGTCATCACCGTGAAGTGCGGACCGACGGGCGAAGATAGGTGCTGTGAAGCTGCCTCGGACGGTGCCGCGGGTGACTCGGGGGATGCGCGCCGGCGGTGGTGTGGCTGCGGGGATTGGGGCGGGGGCTTGGGCTTGCTGGGCTGAGGCGGTCGGGAGGGGCATGTGGGGCTGGGTGGAAATTGAACGCCGGCCATCGGAAGATACCTGCCATTAAAATGTAACTGCATAGAAATCGAAACAAACCGGGCCGTCACGGACCACGGACACCGCACGTCGAAACGCCTTGACGGCCTCCCAAGGGCGGCATCGTCGACCCCACGCGCACCGCCCCCCAGCTCCACCCCCCCATGCGCTGCCGCCAGGCAAGGCGACAGCACCACCGTTTTCCTCCAGCCTACGGACTCATCGGTACCCTGACTGGTACTGGAATGTGAAGTTACAAAAAGGGCAGTTCCCAGAAACCTGCATGGTAGCTGGTTACACTGACCCCTGCGGTCCGGGTACACGGTTACTCCGCTACTCGTATGCTGGTAAATGGGAAGAAATAAACCTAGGTACCTTCCAAAGCCGCTGGCAACTTGCAAACGCTCGCTGCTGGATAACATGTACTTTCAAAAGCGCTGGCCAATGCCAGATTATTCATTGGAACTGTAAGGCCCAGTGATATTAAACATCAGAACCCGTTCTTTTAAATTTTTCTGAAAAATCGACGCATCGCTGATTCAACTGTCAAGTTACTTTCATATACAATACACTATCCGTAGTGTGTCATCCAACGATCCTCCGCGCTTTTGATAGATGAGCGCGGCTATCAAATGCTACCTCCTTGCTGTAGCAAAGCGCAGGAGTTCACATATCGATTCCCGGTGAGGGTCGATTTGCGGAATGTCACGCATTACAGACGATCTGATATGACCAACTACTACAGTGTCATATCACGGAAATACCATGATGATAGGACAAACTATCAGTGTCATACCGTGGCCAACTAGCAGTGCCAACCGCTACACCTGCCTTTCAGAGGGATGGAATGTGAGAAGATATTCCCACGATATATGTACACATAGCGGGCGGGTGTAACTACACTGACAGCCGACACACTATTGACACTAACACACATTAACGTTGACGAGAAGAGAGAGAGAGAGAGAGAGAGAGAGGAGAGAGAGAGAGAGAGAGAGAGATAGAGCAAACTGCCGGCGGTATACGAGAACTCATGTTAGGACAGAGCCGGGAATCGATCCGGGAACCTCCTGGGCAAGAGACCATCGCTCTACCAAGCGGACAGACAAGGTGGCCCGTCATACTCGGAGTGACTTACGATTACGCTCTGATAATTATTGTTCTGTTGGTCGCACAAAGTGGAACATGATCGGAAAATTGCGAGTATTTCGGTCTGTGAGAGTTTGTCAGATATTGTAAACAAACGCCGCGAAAAAGTACCTCTGCCATCGGCCGGTGTCATCTGTGATCACTTTATTATGGACACGCGTTTTGAGGAGTATTTGTACCCGTAACATTATGCGCAATTGCGCGCAAGAATGTGCGACGGAACATGACGGGTACTGATACCCGTCCCTGTACACGCGTATGAGAGATTTAACGCAACTTTTTTCGTACGTACGGGTGGATAGCGATAGGTATCAGTCGTTACTACATACACAGGTACCATCAACGAATGATGAGCATCAGGTGCGATTCCTGATATCATCGCTTGATATCGCGACCATTCACGACCTTACGGGTACCAGGTATCGCTACATTAATTAATATCGGTTCCCTGTAAGCAGCGCAAGTGCCACTTCATCCTGTATGATGAATCCCCCTCTGTGCAGTCGCTAACGTAAATGCATCGAGCGCGAGGACGAGGGCCATACACGAGCGTGTCAGTACTTTACTTAATGCACCTGTATATTAAACAGGGGGAGGGGCCGAAAAATTGTCATTCTTAAATTTAGGTACGGGTAGTGTCACTGTATCATCGAATACATGGGTGGCCGCGCAGTATAGTGAAACATCATCGGGAGGTATAAGGATTAAGGATTATCAGATACCTGTAGCTGATGGAGCTGTCTGGTATTTTGGCTAGACAATCGGTCAGTATGTTGATAAGGGTTTTCCGTCTGTTGCAAAAAACGCCGCGTAAAGGCAGTAGAAGGTTCTACTCCTGATAAAAATTCATCCCACTACCGCTACCTGACCTCCCGCCTGTGCCAAGCATCAATGTATCCATGGATACCCTGTACTTTATATGACACAACGCGTTTTGAGAAATTCATTCTATTTCTGGTACCTCGACTCTTATAGACCATATGTACTTGGAGGATTTAGTACCCGTACTGCGACCTGCTGCGAGAAAGCACATCAGGTCGATGGATATATAGTTAATACATGAGCTACCTACAAAAGGATCTGGAAAAAGCTCGATGGATATATCAATGGCAACTCGTCCTCGTGTGGTCGTGGCGCGCTCATATTTACGGCCGCACGTATCAGAAGCGGACTACTTGGTACGAGTTTTATTGCATCAATGCCCGTGAATACTTCATGGACACAATACGAGTTGTATAGTACAGCAGTCGCGACCCCGGATTCTGATATAAAGTGTGACACTGCGACACTCAGTCCACCTAGCCCGGTACCCGTACATCTTTTTTGAAATGTTTCTCTCTACTGTGACAGTGCAGACTGGCAGGAAAATTAACTCGTTCCCCCTACCTCGGCTTGAGGAAAAGGAGAGCCGCGTCCGAAATCGCCTGGAATATGAGAGAATCGATACAGGTTTCAATACAGTCTTATCACGGATTTTTAGGCGTCCTCCGTCCGTCCTCCGTCCGTCCTCTGCCGTACGCGCTTCGTGCATGAACCGTCATACGTTCGGTGTTCGCTCGTTTGATTGCACGGTACCGGTACGTGTACGGTCAGGTTCTGAATGGATGCGCGTATATTCTAGTCCACGCACGTCATATATTCGTCTAAAACGCCAAAAATAACGCGGTACCGCAGCGCGTTTTTACTGCTGAACTCAGGCAAGCGAGACTATTTCAGCGACTATTCCTTACTTATTTTTACGGTAGTCCAAGTATATCCTGTAAAATGATGCTGTAAAAAGGGGTCGCCGCGGTGCAGGGGCAGTCCGCCGACCCGGGGCCCGGCGTCCGTCGACGGACGGGCGACGGTCGAACGACGGCGTCCGGCGTCCGGTGCCGGTACAGGCGGCGGGCGCGGCGATTCGCGGCGTGCCCGCCCCGTAGACCTGACGATCGGCCGACCTGCGCGGCTCGTGTGGGATGCGGGCCGCCTGTAGGCGGCTTGTACTGTATTGCTGATCTTGTCGTAGTGCTGCTTTTGGGGGGGGGGGGGGGTAATAACAACTTATCGCGGTGGGTTAGGTACTGGCGTTTTTGTAACGCACACCAGTAGTCAGCGGCCCGCTTTACGCGGCTTGCAGATTTAATCTGTTTTACAAATTAATACGTCTCTTTTAAAAAATAAATTACTGACAAATCTAACGCTAAAAGCAGTAATACCCGCTACCCGGAAACAACAGTTACAAGATCAACACTACACGCCGGCTGAAAGCGGGCCGCATCCCGCACCAGGCCTCAACCCAAGAGGTAGGGGCACCTCCACAAATCCCCGGCGCGAAGCGCCACTTAGTTTATATATGTTGGAACTATTAATTGAGGATTATCCCCAGACTCCCATCTTGCTGTCGCCGTATTGGTGTGAATTACAAAAAGGGCAGTTCCCCAGAATTAGAAAATCAACACAGCAAGCCGCCTAAAAGCGGCCCGCATCCCGCATAAGGCGGGATGGATGAGTGATGCGCACACGGTTCAGAGTCCGGGCCACGCGAGCACGTGTGTGTGTAGGTGATCCTCGGGACGTGCTGTGCAGCTTCAGCAACGGGATGGGAGACGAATCTGCGCCGTCTGATGAGGCAGCGAGCACGCTCTCGAGCGGCCACCAAGCTCAGGACCCCGAGGAAATCTCTTGCGAGCAAGGCCTCCTGGTGAGGCCGGTGATGCACCGAGTGCCCCGCGATGAGAGGGCACCCTGGTCCGCAGCCAAGCATGCGATACCACGCACTGTGCGGTGCACCCCCTTGCTCACCTCACCCACTGTGCCGAAGACCATGCCCGTGTACTCCGACATATCCAGGATGTCTCGAAGAGGACCCTTCTGTCCGGGCTCTGTGTTGTGCCACGCCGCGTCCCGCGCAGCCAACCCCCGTTGTATGTCGCCCAACAGGGAGCGCTCAAACCGATCCACAGCTGTGGCCCGGGGCACTGAAGTGTACTTGACCCCGTACCGCATAGTCTTGAACTCTAGCAGCGTGGACTTCAAGCTCCGGGGATCATAGCTCCCGGTCACGACGTTGAACGCCGGAAGGGAGAGCTCTGCGTCCGGCACTAGGTCCTTGAGTTCATCCCGGGGTACGGTGTTGCCGAGAGGCACTGCCTGCTGGAACAAGTCATCCACCTCCCGCCGTACCGCGATACCTAGGTCGTGAACACAGTGATCGCGGAAGGCATCTGCGATAGCGTCGTGCTGTACACGCCAGTGAGCGTCTCCAGGCGCCGGGAGGTTCATGAGCGCGTCGCCGTATTGGTAGTGGCGGGCGTTTATTAGCGACTGGTTCTAGTATGGGACTACCGTACGGGTACCGGTGTACCTTCGATAGTGATTTTTCCGATCACCTGGTCGCTATTGCACCTCACGTTTAAACTTCAGCGGAAGACCATCGCTTAATAATGTTCCCCGAATGTCTTGACTCATCTCGGTACTACCCGGGTAGCGCTAATCATCTTTCCTTTTGCTTTATATTCATCTTGCATTAAAAAGTCGCGTGAAAGTACATTCCAGCATGGCAGCATCGTCTTTGAAAACTGGTACTTTATGGACACAACGCACTTCAAGCAGATACTGCAATTTGAAGGGGTATCGTCCATACTGCGACAATGCGCACAAATAATAGTTGCTACCAGTTGGATGGATATGGCTGGATGTCGCTGACGAATGTATGTTACGGGCGCTGGTGTCTTGGGGCTGCCCCTCCCCTCATCGGCCAGTACCACCGAGTCGTGGTCGCTACCAGTACCCGCCATCGTCGTACTCTCGGTCGGATACTATCATACTACGGATTGCTATGAAATTGAAATGTAATTGAAGGGAGAAATGGGCGGACGAGCCCCCTCAGCAGGCTTTTTTGGCTCCTTGTTGACGCGTCGCGGGTTCACGTCAGCCCCCGTATGCGCGCCATCTCCGTTTGCGCGCCCCACAGTTGGACATGGACAGCCCATGGCATGGCCAAGCGGAAACGTGTTTCCATCTCCATCCGCCCGATGTCTCGCGGTGGCTCCGTACGGGCACTTTGGCGCCGGTCGCCTACCCATGGGCTGCCTCGAGACTCGGCCTCTCCCCGCCGCCCGAACGCCGTTCCGCGCCCTTTGCTTTGGCTATCGTTTCGTATACTAGCCACCCACCCTTCGCCCACGCATTCAGCGGGCGGACATGGGAGTAGGGTGTTCAGTTGGGGTCAGTATCCGGGTGCCGTAGAACGACCACCCCAACGTACTGCGGTAGCCCTATCATGCGCTGAAACATACAGAAAAAGTTGTGCGCCACACCTTCAGCATGATAGGACATGGGTCGCACCGAAGTACCGGAACACGGCATTATTTTATTAACAGGCCCCGCGAGCAAGCTCCCCCCGCTCTATTTGTACAAGCTCTCCATTCCGCCCCACCCCACAAGCATCCGGGTTTCGGAGAGGCCAATGCTTGGTCGGGGTTGTACACGATTTGTTTTGTAGCAAACCCGGTATTGGACCGCCGCCCAGCGGCGCTCGCAGGCGCCTACGGGATGCATAGAACATTTCAGGATGCCCCCCTCCCTCCCCCCCCCCCCCCCCCCCAGGCCGTTGACCGATCAGAGGATCAGCGAAAACCAGCCACCCCACTTAGCCCCTATAATGCACCCAACAGGGCACGGATCCGAGGGGTTATCGGCGCCCACCACAAGGAGGTGGGGTGGTGCCGCTCGGCATGCCGCACCCAGGCTGCTCCGCTCATGGTTGGCCGCTGCCTGGCAGCGGGTGATAAATACTACTACCGCATGTGCCTGTGGAATCGCATGAGTACAAGTCCGACTTGGGCACTAGCAGTGCATATACGGGTTAAAGGTTAAGCAGGGTTTTTATACAGGGCAATATCGCCCCTACTCCGGTACACAGAGGAGCCGCCAGTATCCAGGGGATCGTTTCCTACAGGTGCCATCCAGAACACATCACCGGCAGGCCATTGCGCATCACCGCACAGGAGGCACGTCCCCCTACGCGAGTAGGGGCTGATGCTGCAGGTTTCTACTTGCAAATATTGTGATATTACGCTATTGGCGTGTAGGATACACACAATTATTCCCGCTTGTCGTCCGGCTTGTAATAATGCGGGTATATTTTTCTTGTCGTCATTGAATTCAAATCCACATGAGGAGTTCTTTGGCTCCAGTCCTGTCCCCGGGCGGAAGGGGGGGGGGGGCACTCAAATACAGCTGATATGTGTATTTCAGCATCAGTTTGAATGTATGTATGTATGATACCAAGCCTTTTCTTTGGGTGTGCAGGTTGAAAGCAGTACTGATTTATTTGTTTTGCAGAAACGAGTCGGAAGATCCGGGTGAATGTGTATTGATATATTGCTCTCTGTATGAAAAGTCGAAAACGATAATATAATAATATATCGCGCACCCAAAGCATGGTTGCGGTAAGTGTATGTGTTATTTGTGAGCCGACTCGTCAGATTGAGCACCGTTTGCGTACCGATTGCGCTTTATCTGTGTATAAGACATATTGCCTTATCTCCTCTCCTGGTGGTTAAGACATGATTGGGTAGTCCCTGCCCTACACACTATGTACAGATGTTTTTGAGCGATGTCATGAACAGCTTATTTCTACCCCTGCTCAGTAAGCGGCGACCATGCAGGCATGTTGCTTTACATATATTCACGGTCAATTCTTATGCCATTGCGCCTGGCATTGAAAAGCACAACGCTTTTCAACGCTAGCACAACGCTTGCCGGGGCAGGTGTATACTAGCTTATTGTTAAGTCGGTCAAAAGTGATTAGTCAGTCAAGAACTTCATCGATTCCGGCAAGGATTGACTGACTGAATTGATATGGCAGTAAAGCAGAATTATTGGTCAAGAAATAATAGTCAGTCCACAATTCAATCAATTCTTTACTGACCCGCCAAAATCGGAGTATCAAACTAAAGTCTCTTATGGGTAATTCGTGAACTGCAGGAGCAGGTGGACAACAGCCGGCGGCTTGGTGCAGTGGAGGTGGCGCAGCTGCTGACCTGCTCACGTGTCAAGGCAGACGTTGAGGCGCTGGCGGGCGAGCTGGAGTTGCAGCTGCTGGCGCTTGCTCTGGCACAACAGGAGCTGGATGACTTCGGCGGCGCCACCGGCGCAGTGCTGCGACGCTGGTCCACGACCGGAGGCGCGGCGCTAAAGGCCGCTGCAGGCAAGGTCCGCGTAAGCGGGCTCCTGAAGAGAGCTTCCAATCAGCAAGGCGCCGCCAGACTGGCCAGCATCATAGGTGCCGCACATGCGTCCGCGGCAAATGCCTCGCCACTGGCCGCCAACAAGTTTAAGCGGAGCGTCTCCAAGCGCCGAGGGGAAGCTGCTCTGCAGCGACCGACCGCTGCTTGGGCTGCTCCAGAGGGCACCTCAAAGCCGGCAAGTGGCGCGGAAGGTGCCAGCTCATCTGATACAACCGTGCAAGCTGTCCCGCCGCAGCCGTCCCCGCAGAAGTAGCTGAGGAACGTAGAATTGCTCTGCAACCTGGCGCTGGATAGGCAGAATTGCCAGAGGCCTACTAGTCACTCAGTTGTAAGCATGCACCGCGGGTGCCATGAGCGTTCCATGTGTTCAGGCAACGCTGTTGGGTAAAGTGGTTGCCTCAGACTTTTCTTGCCTATTGCACCACTACATGGAGAGCAGAGGAGCCGGACCCGTGGGGTCAAGTACTGTGGCAATGTTACATAAAACGCCTCTAGAAGGTATGATACACGCTTCTCAGATTCCAGGAAGCCTTGTGCTGTGGGCGCTGGTTGGTGTTGCCACTGCTACTGGGATACTATCAGACAACATCCGTGTTGAGGATTTTAGCTGCGGTTTTGCGCAGAATAGACTGGCACCCTAGGCTAGTCACTGGTGCCCGCGTGTGCGGTAGCCCACGCGAATGTTTGATCGCTCTAAAAGAGCCACAAAAGAGTTTCAAGTTCCACTTCCCGTTGTTGGCGACCATGGGCTGTCTCAGGTTAAACGCTGTGACCTGGCAAGACGGCGGGGCATGGCGCGCCATGCTTATTCTCCGCTCCGCGACTGGCGCATATCTGCTGCTCGAGCTGCTTCACCCGTTCCATTAGCTTCCTGTTTTGTGTCTCCAAGAAGTACATCCTCTCGCTCTTGTCCTTCCGGTATTTCTGAGCAGCCCGGGCCTTCTTCGCCTTCTTGACTTCTTTCGACTGGGCCGGGCGACGTCGGAGGTGGGTGGCGGGCTTGTCGGGTCAGAGCCACCCCCAAAGACCGCGTCCTTGCGCTTTACATGCATTGTCAGACTGAAACAGCTGTCGGAATTCGACGAGCGCTGATGGTCTGTTGCGTGGAGGTCGGGGGTGTAGTGAGCGCCTTCAGGAGGGAATGGGGCAGCAAACGATGGCGCCAGGTCAGCGCGTCCGACCTCTTCGGACGGCATGATGCCCCCTGCCGACTGCCGTGGTCCTTGGAAATCATTACGCTGGTTCGTGTACGCCGGCCGCGGGGTCTCCAGGTCATTCCAGAAGTGGGACGGGCCGGGTTGATGAAAATGCTGTTCGCGCGCTCCGAAAAAACCCCCACGGCCGTAGTCAGCTATAGCAGAAGCAGGGCCGGGGTGCAGCATGTTAGTCTCGGCGGGTGAATATCGACTAGGCGAGCGTCCGCTGGGTACTGGCATCTGCACGCTCAGCGTCGTAAACGAAGGAGCTACTACCGACAAAGCAGTAGCAGTCACCGTGTATGGTATAGCCACGAACCTTCGGCACCAGTGGTAGTTCATATGCGGACGTCGAGAAAGCAGAAGTGGTTGCAACACGCTGGGAAACGGCGGATTGGCTCACTGTGGGCGCACCTGCTGCTTGTTCCGTCCATTCATTTACTGACCCCGGCTGGGCATAGTAGCCGCTGTTGAACGTGTTTGCTGGATGGGTGTGCGATGCATCGGCCAGAACATAGTCTCGCAGCGCCATCTGGACAAATTGGTCGCCCCCGATATCAGGCCGCCGCCCGCTCCTGGAAGGTGTCGAACCCCCGGTAAACATGGTCGCTACCGGCTTGCGTTGGCGCAGTGGTTATACTTGGTGTGCTGGATCAGTAGCTCTGGACCAATTGCCAGGCTGTTAAGCGTGGATGGGACGAGCAGAGACTGCAGTGTACATGATTGGTAATGGTACGGGTAGGTGTCTAATGTCTGTGCTACGGGTGAAGTTGCAGGACGATGTGCGGATCCAGTAGCAGCGCGTCGCAGCGACGACTACCAGTCGCTACGGTACGGGTATTGTAGCGCTGAAAGCGGCGGAGAATTTTACTGTACCCGTACCCTGCCCGCTTTAATATGCGTGTCGACCGTAGGAGTACATGTAGTTCGCTGCAGGGGTAATCCTTACATTGCTACGGGTACTCGGGAGTGACGCGTGTGCTATATCCGTGCACTGACTGCCAGCACCAGCGCATTGGCGACAGACGGTACTGACACCTCGCTATCCGACATCGGTGTCGGCGGAGTCGGTATCGGCAGACCGTAATTTACCAACAGCAGGGTTTGCGGGTCGAAACAATAAATAATAATTCAAAACACGTTAATAGCCGCCACTCGCATTATCCGGATATCATGCGCTATGTATTTTTATATATTCAGGGTAAATATGGCTTTCCGCTCTTCATCATTCGTCAAAAACGATGTGAATATCTACTTGACTGGGTGCAAAAGGCGATCCGGAAAACGAGAGTAATAAATCATTAAAAATGAATATAAACATAAATAGTCGCTAATATTTTGCGGATCAAAACCAGCTGCATCGTGTCTACATGTACAGGTAGCGACTATAGCATACTGCTACCGTACCGTACCGAGTGCCGGTGATGGATATGCTCACGATATAATCCTTACTACTTATGTAAAATCCTTATTTATATAAAACGATACACGCTCGCAGTGTGTCATCCACGGATCCTCCACGATTTGATAGAGCGCGGCTGTCAAAAGCTCCCGATACCTCCTTCGCAGCCGGACTCGTCATTCTGTGCACTGATGTAGTAACGGCGTGTTATTTACGGTGTTGGCATGCGATGGTGTGACGGGTTCTCATCGTACGAGTATTTCGAGAGGAAGTCGCAAGGAGAATCTACTGTATCTGTATGCTCATGGAGAAAATCTATTATTGCGGCGGCTGTCGATGATGTGGGCATTTACGGATGTTAAAAGTAAAGTTCGCCCCGGCCGAGACGACATCGGCCGTAGCCGCCCCAGCACTTGACCTCTTGCTCGAACTCCAGTCGTAGGTCTGGCATAGCCCTTAGACCATACCCGTGTCGTTGACGAGTGTGGAGATGCGGTGCTCGAGGATCTGGCGGGGCCGTTGGCCTCTGCCCTAAAGTTGCTCCCCTCCCATCGCTCTCACGTTGACCGTGCCGGCTGCTAGGCCGCTGGGGTTGAGCCGGCTTCTGCGATCGATGCGCTCGGCGGCCGACCTCCAAGCTATCCCGCATTACTCGGACTTCCCCTTGCACTCCGTTCGGAAAGTCCAGGAATCCCTGAGCCACCGCATTCACACGGTCTGCTTCGCAAAGCTTGATGCGCGTATGCCTATACGCGGCCCTGACAGTACCGCTTCCGGGGCCGCCTCTTACGCGCTGCGGCAGGTCTCCTGGTGACTGATCCTACAGTGAGGGTGGCCTTGGTGAAGTCCGTGAGCGTTCCCCTGAGAACTACGAGCGTTCCTCTGAGTACCCTGAGTTCCATGTTCCGCGTTGCCGCTTGCCGCCAATTTGGCCTTCCGGCGGCAAGTGGGCGGCACATGGCCTTTCCGACGTTTGCCATGACGTGAAGTCCGCCCTGGGCGTGGGTGTCCAGATCCTCACGGACCCGTCGGTGCTTGTTTCTCTTCCGAAGGGCAGCGCCGGCCGGCCGGCCGATGTTGGGCTTTTTGGGTATGGTGGTATCCGCGGGAACACGGTTGCTGTGGATACCACCATTGCTTCTATCCTCGCCGTGTCAAGCTCGGATCCAACGACAGCATTGCGGGCTGCAGAGCGCCACAATAAAATCCAGAAGTATGACGAGGGTGTCCGAAACGCCGCCGGCAAGCTTCGCTTTCTTCCTTTCGCCGTTTCCGAGTTCGGCCCGCTGGCCCCGCACGCTGAGGCCTTCTTGGTGGAGCTCGCGAAAGCTAGCCACACACACACACTCGCCAAAACATCGGCTAGCTCTTGTCTGCGTAGCGCCGCCGTTTCTCCTTGCTCATAAACATGGCACATGCAGACAACGTTCTTGGCGGGGTCGCGACGGAGCGCACGGCACGCGATGGTGCTCTTGCGCATGCGTCGCGTCGCTCGTCGGCCTGTGTTGCTATGACCAAGGTCATCGGGTACAAGCGTACTTGCCGCGGCTGATGGCCTACCCTGGGGCGGTGGTCCCTTTGGTTCCTGGCAGCTTGAAAACTTCGTGGTTCCCTTGGCTCTCCCTTGGTTCTTGGCTCCCTGGCCTCCCGCTCGACCTTGGTTTCAGGCCTATGTCCCTCTTTTGCTGGCAAGCTTTCATAGTTGCTCTTCTAAATTCCCGACGCAAGAAAGAGCACCCTCTACCCATACTGCGGCACCGTACACGTGCGCTGGCACCAACCGCAGGGCAACGGCCACAAAAGTACCAATGTCTATGCCCCTGGATGACAGGGTATATTTTTGGCATGGGCACTACCATGGGTAGTGGCGACAACAACAGTAACGGCAACATGGCAGCGGCAGTGGCGTCTGCTGCGGCTTATTTAGGCATTTGGACATGGTCTGACACGAGTACACGCATTCACAGCAGCATCAACATCAACAGCAACGTTGGAAACAATGCGGGCATCTAAATAGCAACGGGCAGCAGATATGGAGTAGTCGCGGCAGACACAACAACAGCTGCATGGGGATGTTCGTTGGCATGAGCATCAAAATGTGCACCAAGTATGTTGCGTGGGTAGGATGGGCAGATGTACTGCTGATGGGTAATGCATTGTCAGACAGGAAATTATCCCTGGCGGAGACATGATGGTGCGATACTGTGACTATCATCTGTATTGGGCGAATACATAATTGAGACATGACAGCGCTGCCTATTTTCAGCAAACTCTGAGACACTCTGGCCGGTGCGTGGTATTTAAGGTAGTGGGTGTTACATAGGTCTGTAAGCCCATTGCCTAAGTGTTATATAAGGATACGTAAAGGGGTGTGACATTGTCATATAAATACACACTAGCTACATTGACTTACAGCATAATACATGCTGATTATGGGATGTGTTATGTGTCATGAAGTATTGCCTACTTACAATTCTAAATATATTTCAACAATAACTTCAGATATCGATCTAGCTGTCGCAGCTGCAAAAGAATACATCCGCGCTGCGACGCCTCGTAATAGCAAATAAAGTCAGCAAACACAAAAACTGTAGTCTATATAGCGCTGACAAGCAGTTACTGGCACAGCATCAGCAAATTGCCATCAGAAACGCAGCACATACAATCACTTCGATGCAATTGCGCACATGATATGTAGATAACAATGTTCCGTAGCGCAAGGAATAACTATAGTTGCAGGTGTTCATGCATCATATGTGGCAAGTGCATACAGGATCCTCGCTGAATATTATATATATATTACAAATATACCGCACTACTGTGGGTTGTATCTTCCTTGCGCTTTGTGGTGTATATACAAAATATCCATCTATCGAATAAGTCGTGCGACAAGGGACTGCTACCCGTGGAAGAACAACGGGGGCGCACTCATCTAGTCTGATGATTACTCATATATCTACATGCATTGTTTCTACCTCGGCAGAAATGCAGATCAAGGAGTCACGCACACACACACACACACACACACACACACACACACACACATCAGCGGCCAAACTTCATCCCCAAACGCTATGCCAATGCGCCTAGCAATGCAGTTAGCACACTGCGAGTCTTGGGGGGTGTGTGTGGGGGGGGGGGGGCAACTTATGTCTTATCAACAAGTCAGTAATGAATTGAAGCAAGAAGTCATTTTTCTAGAAAACAAATAATTAACTCGCCAACCGATAAAGTCAATATCTTTATGTATAATTCGTGAACTGCAGGAGCAGGTGGACACCAGCCGGCGGCTTGGTGCAGTGGAGGTGGCGCAGCTGCTGACCTGCTCGCGTGTTGTGGAGGCGCTGGAGGACGAGCTGGAGTTGCAGCTGCTGGTGCTGGCGCTGGCTCTGGCACAACAGGAGCTGGATGACCTCAGCGGCGCCACCGGCGCAGTGCTGCGACGCTGGTCCACGACCGCACGCGCGTTGCTGAAGGCCGCTGCAGGCAAGGTTCGCATAAGCGGGCTCCTGAAGAGAGCTTCCAATCAGCAAGGCGCCGCCAGACTGGCCAGCATCATAGGTGCCGCACATGCGTCCGCGACAAATGCCTCGCCACTGGCCGCCAACAAGTTTAAGCAGAGCGTCTCCAAGCGCCGAGGGGAAGCTGCTCTGCAGCGACCGACCGCTGCTTGGGCTGCTCCAGAGGGCACCTCAAAGCCGGCAAGTGGCGCGGAAGGTGCCAGCTCATCTGATACAACCGTGCAAGCTGCCGCGCCACAGCCGTCCCCGCACAAATAACTGAGGAATGTAGAATTGCTCTGCAGCCGGGCGCTGGTTGGCAGCATTGCCAAAGGCCTACTAGTCACTCACTTTTAAGCATGCACCGCGGGCGCCATGAGCTTTCCATGTGTTCAGGCAGCATTGTTGGGTAAAGTGGTTGCCTCAGACTTTTTCTTTCCTATTGCACCACTACATGGAGAGCAGATGAGCCGGACCCGGGGGGTCAAGTACTGTGGCAATGTTACATAAAACGCCTCTAGAAGGTATGATACACGCTTCTCAGATTCCAGGAAGCCTTGTGCTGCGGGCGCTGGTTGGTGTTGCCACCGCTATTGAGATACTATCAGACAACATCCATGTTGAGGATTTTAGTTGCGGTTTTGCGCAGACTAGGCTTGCACCCTAAAGCTAGTCACTGGTGCCCGCGTGTGCGGTAGCCCACGCGAATTTTTGATCGCTCTACAAGAGCCACAAAAGACTTCCAAGTTCCACTTCTCGTTGTTGGCGGGCATGCCCTATCTCAGATTGAACGCTGTGACCTGCCAGGACGGCGAGTCATGGCGCGCTATGCTTATTCTCCGCTCCGCGACTGCTGCATACCCTCGAGCTGCTGCTCGAGCTGCTTCACCCGTTCCATTAGCTTCCTGTTTTGTGTCTCCAAGAAGTCCATCCTCTCGCTCTTGTCCTTCCGGTATTTCTGAGCAGCCCGGGCCTTCTTCGCCTTCTTGACTTCCTTCGACTGGGCCGGGCGACGTCGGAGGTGGGTGGCGGGCTGGTTCCCGTCAGAGCCATCCCCAGAGACCGCGCCCTTGCGCGTTACATGCATTTTCAGACTCATACAGCTGTCGGAATTTGACGAGCGCTGATGGTCTGTTGCGTGGAGATCGGCGGTGTAGTGAGGGCCATCAGGAGGGAATGGGGCAGCAAACGATGGCGCCAGGTCAGCTCCTCCGCCCTCGGACGGCATGATGCCCCGTGCCGACTGCTGTGGTCCTTGGAAATCATTACACTGGCTCGCCGGCCGCGGGTTCTCCGGGTCGTTCCAGACGTGGGACGGGCCGGGTTGATGAAAATGCTGTTCGCGCGCTCCGAAAAACCTGCCGGGATCGTAGTCGGCTATGGCACAAGCAGAGGGGGGGGGGGGGGGGGGGGGGGGGGGGGGGGGGGGGGGGGGGGGGGGGGGGGATGTTAGTCATGTCGGGTGAATAGCGAGTAGGCGAGCGTCCGCCGGGTGCTGACATCTGCAAGCGCAGCGCCATAAACTCGCAAGCGCTACTGCCGACAAGGCAGTTGAAGTCGCCCCCCCAACCAACGATGGCTTGGGCGTACCTGCTGGTTCCGTCCATTCGCTTACTGCCGCGGGCTGGGCACAGTAGCCGCTGGTGAACGTGTTCGTTGAATGTGTGTGCGATGCATCGGCCAGAACATAGTCTCGCAGCGCCATCTGGACAAATTGGTCGCCCTCGATATCAGGCCGCCGCCCGCTCCTGGCAGGTATCGAAGCTCCGTTAAACATTATCGCTACCGGCCTGTGTGTTGGCGCAGCGGTTACTGGGCTGACGGGTCAGTACCTCTGGACCAGTTGCCAGCTTATTGTTATGCGCGGAGTGGACGAGCAGCGACCAAGTGTGCTGGTCTGGTAGCGGCTACAGCGGTACGGGTAGGTGGCTATATGTGTGCTACTGATCGCAGGACGAGATGAGAGCCAGCGCGTCGCAGCGACGACTACGGGTACTGTGGGCGCTACTTGAAGCGACGAAGAATTATACCCTGCCTGCTGTGATGTGTCGTCTGTCGACCGATTGCTGCAAGGGTAATCCTTACAATGCTGCTCCAGAGTGATGAGTGCGCCATATTTATATCCCTGCGCTGACTCCGTCAGCAGCACCAGCGCATTTGCGACAGATGACGGTACCCGTAATGACACTTGCGATATCGGTGTCGGAGCCGGTGTCGGCAGACCGTCATTTACCAGCAGCAGGGTTTGCGGATCATATATTCAGAAATCGAAATAAAAACTATGTGTTTGATAATACTATGAACTGGTAATAACTGTTTTATGGCATCCCCTCGCTATATCCGTAAATTATGCGGTGTATTCTGACATATTTCACGTAAATGATACCTTAACGTTCACCTCCTCATGGGGTCAAAAACGATACAAAAAACATTTACTTTGATTCGCCGCAAACAACGATCAAGAAAATGATTTAAATGCATCATCAAAACAATTGTTTAAATAAATAAATGCACATTTGCGATCACACCGGACCCTTATACCGAAAAAATGTAGTCGGTAATTCTTCTTTTCAAATTTCTCGAGCGAGTATGTTATCGCGGTGTCCTGGCAAGTGGTCGTACTTTATGTGCTGCAAGGATAGCGTCCAGGGAATGCACGGAAAGTACGGGTACTGGGAAATGCAGGGAAAATCTATATTTAATCAAGCGGAACTCATAGCTTCGTCATATTAAGTGAGTTATGCTATAGCCCCGGCCGCGGGGCCCGACGAGGTGGCAGACGACAATTATTCACGACCGAGGGGATCATACGCGCTACGATCCCACGATACCAACACATACTACGGGTATCTATCCCAGGAGCGGCGCCTCCTGACGGCTACGTGTTGATCGGGACCCGTCGTTCAACGGGTACCTGTACCATGTGCGACACAGTACATCAATGACGATGTTGAATGGCGACATCAGCGCCGTCACGGACCGTAATATTAAATGACAATAACGTAATAATGGCAAAGAACTCTCAGCGGTGTAGCGTAGATATGCCCATGTGCGCACTCTATTCAAGCTTATGCAGTGCAAATGTAAGGTATCCACCCGTCAGGACAGTGCATGGTGCAGCTGGGGTCATACTGGGTGGTGCAGTGGTGGGACATGTAACAATCAACGAGCATGGTGATGGCCGTAACTTGATTATTTCGGTTAGTATTTAGCATGCCACCGTGGCATACTACCTCCGAAGGGCACAACCGCCGCGTAAACCACCGGACCGTGGGGAACTCCGCCCCCCAGGGGTACCCCAGGGTCCCGTCCGTGGTATGGGGGCCGGTGGTGGTTGGGGTACGGGGGCTGGCGGGGCATCATCTTCGTCGCGGCGGCATCGACAAATCGGGCAAAAAAAAATGTCCGATCTCGACTCATCGCCCACCATGAGCGGCCGCGCCGGCGCCCCAGCTTTACTCCCGCTGCCACCCCCCGCCCACCACTTATCGAGACGGGTCCTTGGGGCACTATCCTGGCGGGAGAAGTGGACTGGCGTCCGATGCGAGGCGTGGTCACGCTGGGGGCACATGTCGTTTTTTAGACCACGGTGGCACAAACTCAGAAATACTCGAGAACATTAAATAACAGGCCGCTACATAAATTATTAATCATCCTGCTGATGATTGGTCGCTACACGAGTGGATACAGAAACGGCCGTAAAGGATTAAGGATTATATCATTGCCCGGTAGTCTCAGTGCCTCAATTAAGACCGTCAGATCAAGATATTTATGCGATGTCATGACGTAGTACTACGGCTAGCCGCGAGCGGCGGCGGAGAACGCACGAATAGTACCCGTTAACATTGCAAAACCATGCGCATTGCCTGATCGGGTAGCGACTATACATGCTGCGTACAGTACTGGTGTCTAGTGTCCGACTCAGCATGCTGTGTACCTGGTACTGATGTATTAGTTAATTAATGGTTTGCTAGAGTGACGGGTACTCATCGTACTTATTTCGAGGGAAAGTCCAATAAGATATTAAGGAAAATTCTGTATCTCCTGTGACAGTCCCAAATCGCAGCGCGGCGGCGCGCGCGGCGGCGGTCGTGTAGTTTCCGCCCTTATCGCCAGATTCCGGTAATAAATTGGTGGTTCTGTCGAAGCGCGGTCAAAACAGCTCCCCAGGACCTCTAACTAGGGTCCAAACAGCTCCCGCTGCACGTGTACCGCCAGCGCAGCAATCAACGAATCAGCCGCCTAGACTGGGCAGAAGCGGCAAAGCGAACGCTTCGTGATGTGAGCGGGCGGCATGATGTTGAGGCATGATATTATACGGGCACAAGATTCGCTTCATTATGTGATCCATGGGCAGCGGGCAAAGCGCCGAGAAGTGGGCGCTAGATCGTCGTTAGTTGGGCGCAAAGCCGCAAACATGCATCAAGAGCATGAACAACATGTAATGCGTCGAACGCATATAAACCCGGAAGATGGCAGTCATCGGCAGCAGCAGGGCTCGGGCAGTTGCCAAGCAAGCATAGTATAAACAGCCCAGACGGGTGTGCTTCTAGGGAGCCGAGCCACCGTTCATCTCCGCGGGCGGAAGCGGGTGGCGGGAGCTGCGCCTTGGACGCTCCTAGCTTGGCAGTACGATCGCGCCATCCACAACACCGCCCGGCGCAGACGATAGTAGCTGCGCACAGTATGCACGTGCAACAAGTTGTCGCTGATAGGCCGCCCAACCCATGGCAGGGGTGGCGACCCCCCCCCCCCTCCTTCGTCATGCACTGTCGTACAGTTTGAGTCGCAGCACATCCCAAACGAGCTTTTGGAGCCCCCCCCCCCCCCCTCCCCCCCCCTGTACGCGTCCCCCGAGCATGGGGCAGGTGCTTTAACACTTAGTTAGTTACAACACTTTACTTGTATCGTATCCGCACTCAATTTTAACGTACGATTACTGTATTCCGTGTTCCCCGCGCCTAACCCTCATCTACATCCGCTTTCAATAAGTTTATCTCCGCCTACCCGGCGGTGGTCGCGAGTACTCGCGCCGACCTGCTATGACTGCCATGCATGGCAGTACCCGTACGCTAACGGTACGTGATATGAGCCCCTTGCGCACTTCGCTCCTCGAGTACTTGTACACGGCGGGCGCGCGAGGGCGCTCGGCGCTGGTCGGCTAGCAGCTGACGCGGCGCGAGTACCGGTACCGTACCGGTTCATACGCAGTGCTGGCCGCGCCGCGCTGCTTGATGTAGTCCTATAAGTCCGACGGAGGTGCCGCTGATCATTCTCATGTTCCAATATGCTCATCACCGTGCATAACCCGCGACAAGCTTCGAGGCAGTCCTTCGTACGATGCCTTGCGGCAGCTAGCGAGGAGTCAGTTCAAGGACCATCTGTCAACATAGCAAGGATGCAAATGGCAAGATTGTTGGAGTGCAGTGCCGTGTGTGCAAGAAGACACTCGGCGAGACCAGCCGCCACTTCAGAGAGCGCCATCTCTAATCTGCGGCAAACTCTGCTGCCTGCTCGGCAGAGCAAGCCCGCTTACTGGCAAGTGCCCGTTAGTGCCGACACGTAGGTCTGCGATGTAGGGAGTGCACGCATGAACGTAACGTTCACCCCCCCCCCCCCCCGCCAATTTTCTAAGATGAAAAAACAGTAGGCTCTTCGCCGCCGCAAGCGCTCGATGAGCTAGCAGCGTCGCTCGAACCGTCGCCCCCATGCGTCTCCCCTCGCCGCATAGACACCCCCTCGTCCGCGCCGAATTTGAACTCTAGCAGCCCAACGCAGCGTTCTTGACCAAAGGAATGACGTCGGCCGATGGGTCGGTGTTCGATTCAGCATGTCAAACGATAACGAGCTGGTCATCACTGCGACGCTCCCCGACGACAAGATTAGGGTGTGGCATCAAGACGGAATGTTATGCCCCAGTTGTGCCTCGCCCCAATCCCTCTTGCTGGCCTACTGCTTCACCTCCTAACCATTTTAACCTTCGACCCGCCAGCACTTGGCATCGCCTTGTTATTTGCTTTCCCCGTGGCCGCTTTTAAAGCACACGCGCGATGCAACAAATGTCAGCCGTTTGCGAACAGTTCTTTTCTCGATCGGTGGCTTACCTTGGACGGTGGCAGCTCGGAGGAGCCGCCTGCCCCTATGAACGTCGACAACGCTGGCGGCAACCGGAAAGACCTCGGTAGCAACGGGAAGGAGGAACCGGTTTCGGACGGTCCGGTTGTGGTTGCTAACGCGGGTGCAATGGGCGAGCCGGATCCTGCTAGTAGGCTATTAGACGACAATTTCTGGGAGGACGACGACCTGCAAGAAGGCGAACCGGCAGGGTTTCCATCAAGCTTGGACAGTAGCGACGATGATACGACGGATGAGAAGCCGGCAGAGAAGGAAGACGAAGAGCAAGAACGAGAACAACGGCAACCGCCCGAGAAAGCGACGCAAGAAGGCGGTGCCGAAGAGTTGATGGTGAGTGGAAGTGCTCGGAGCATCTTACAGTGGGAGCAGCGAGCCGGGCTCGAGTTGCGGGACTGTGGACATGAAGAGAGTGGAAACAGATTGCCCGGCGGGCCGGGATATAGGCACGCGGCGGGCCGCGAGACAGGTGCGCGCGTGGAAAGGCGCGTGACAATGTATCGGACAGTGCTAGGGTATCAGTCAGATCCCAACAGCTCCCCTCAATTGTACACACCGGGGTATGCAGTTCACTGCTGACCGCTGCGTGACAAACAAAGGTGGGTGTGCAGTGGTGGTGCATACGAGACGAGAGGCTGCGATGTGTTTTAGCGTACTGCAATCATCATTGTTACAAGTTGCCACCACCAACTCCTACAAATATTCTAGCTATAGTCGGCACTAGTCGTCAGGCCAGGCCAACGACCTCTAGCAGTACGCCTATTGCCAAGGGCGTCACCATGGAGCAGAGTCAGACAGAAGCCACAACGTCAGCCCCGTCATTGTACTGAAATACATAATACATGACCCGCATTGTCAATAAAGAATATATCTCAGAAGACAGACAAACAAAACTATATCTAATATATGCAGCTCGCAGTCGCACCGATATCCGTTGTACCCGTAGAATGTACATCATTCAGTGATACCGGCACTCGTACTATATTATGCCAAACATAGTGCATGAGCGGTTACAATAATAAATCATAACTGTCACACTACATCTCTCCCCCCTTGGACAACATCAAGCAGTATTCAATTTGCAGTTGGGACTCTAGCCGAATATTTAGCGGCATGCTGCAGAAACTCATCTGACTAAGCAAACTGAAGCTGCCTTGGCAAATTCAGAAAAAATGCAAAGCAACCGTCCGTTTTACATCAAACAAACGATGCCATACATATGCAATAGTTTGATCTGCAAAGTGCACCAAAAAATGCAATTGGGATCCTCTCCGTCCTGGCAGCAATCCAACTTTGCCGGCGGATATCTTCTCAATCTCAAATTCCTGGTTGTCGGGGTCTTCCTCGGAACCCGTAACCATTGGCACAACCGGTCGAATAGGTGCAGTCGTACAAGGCCGCAAACTATTCACATGGAATACCGGATGCAACTTCATCCCCGGAGGCAACTGCAACCGGAAACTATAATTGTCAATTTTCTCAACAATCGGAAAAGGACCCAACTGCCTATCCATAAACTGCTGGTTAGGTTGGCCTTTGCTTTTCTACAGGCGAATTACAATAATAATTACTTTATCTCCAACATTGAAAAGTCAACGGGAACATCCCCATGTTGCCTCTCCATAGTAGAACGAACAATCAATTCATCCTTATAAATTGCCAAAATCGATTTGCCCAAGTGATGGATGTCTTTAACATTTTGGATGTTCTGTTGAGCACTAACATGGTAAGCGGTGTACGGTACATATACCCTAACCCTTACTCGCAGGTACACATTGTACTAGAACTCGAAAACACGGTACATGTACCAACTCGTAGTGTATCGTACTCGTATTATAACTGTCACACTGACTGATACATGTATTGTTGGCCTCATGGCAAACAACAAGTAAGGAGGCGTCTCAAGATTAAATCCATAATTAATCTCAAACGGTGTATGCTCAATACCAATAAGCGCACGATTAGAATTATACGAAAATTCCATCAAAGGCAGTTGATCAACCCAATTGGCCAATTGGCGGTGCCATCAAAGCAAGAAAAGGCTCGAGCAAGTTCACAAAGAATAACGTTGATGATTCTTTCAGTCAGACCATCCGACGGGGGTTGTGTAGTGGTTAGATCGACAACTACCTAGGGCGAATATAGGGATTAATAGGCTAGTAGCCAAGGGGGCGCGCCTTCCACTTGAGTGGGAGGTCAATAGCCGCGCGCGATGCAGCTAAACTAGTTAAGGTATCGGTGTGGGCGCGTTGCGAATCGTCGGCAGCGTTATCACGCATTAGTACCTAGGGTATGCATGCCCAGGCGTCATATGCGTCAAACCCGTTGCCACAGCACCGACGGTACGGGTGTCCCCGCAGGGGTTGTGCCCGGGCTGCACTTATATGATACAATTACGCACCCGATTAATTATATCCCACTTCCCGCCGAGTGGCCCGTATTCACGCCATGCTTGAGAGATTCTCTGAACATTGCCTTGCATGTGGCGGAAGTGAATATGAGACTATCAAACATATGTTGCTCACCTGGAGTGCCCGCGGTATGGGTACAATATCACTGTCATAATTTGGGGCAGGTGGTTCCGCCGGAGTCAGGCAGGTGGTTCCGTCTGAGATTGTTTTCACTCGGACTACCACAAAAGGAGTATGCGGAGTTCATGGATTTTACTAGTTGTCATGTTTTTTGCGTCAACACCCAAGGGCTTTATTTTACCATATAAAGTACGAGGTGATCAGTCTGTGAGTTTGTATGTGTGTCCGTGTGTCTGTCTGTCGCCGACTGTCCGTATGGTTTCGCATAGAATATTAGATAGATTCAAATTCTATCCGTTGTGGCTTCCGTGATAATTCCGCGCAAGCAAAAGATTCCATCGCGCTTACCTGTACGACCTGCTGATTACTACCTATACTACCGCCGCCGGTCGGGCCGGTCGTCGCCGTTCGTCGTGTCTACGGGGCGGGCATGGCGCGAAGCGCCGAGCCCGCCGCGTGGACCGGACCCGGACGCCGGACGCCGTCGTTCGCCCGTCACCGGACGCCAGACGACCGTCGTCCATCCGCCTCGCCGCCCGTCCGTCGGACGCCATGCCCCGGGGTTAGCGGGTCGGCGGACGCGGGGCTGTACAATGTAGCGACTACTACGATTGATCCTTGAGGCTCTCTGGATTCCACACCCATGCAACGGGTCTACTTGCATGTATATAATTAACTGTTTGGTGGCAATGACTAGCAGTATCCGTATATTATTCGCAGTGCATTCAGATGTTTTTCAAAAATAAATATAGCTCTTATCGTCTCACGGGAGTCAAAACGATATAGATAAATATATTATAGCATATATAAGTATAGCGACAATATTACCAAACGAAACCTGCCATCGTGCGTCTATTGCGCTACATACAGACGCACACATATCGAATAAATAAGCGGATACCGGTAATCGTGCTATGCCGAGTTTCTAGGCTTGTTGCTTATTGCTCTCCCTTATTCACGAACGGTTGTTGTAACGGTCGCGGCTACATGTACAAGAAAAGCTTGCGGCGTGGCAATGCGCATTGCATTCCCAACCTGACGGCCAAGCTATCACCGCCGTGGCACACTCCAATGGCGCGCGGGAAGGGCGAATGATGAGGTGGAGGTCGCGGGGCCGCGGTACCTCAGATAGAGGCCGGGGAGGGAGAAAAGGACTAGTGTTGCTTCCGCGCCATTCCGCGCACCCGAGCCCGCACATGCAGCCGCACCGCCAGCCGCAAACCCGACTCCACTCGCGCCTCAAAAGACCCCCTCCCCCCCCCCCCCCCCCCCCCCGCGCGCTTCTGACGCGGTCCCGGTTAAGCACGGATGCGAGTCTGCCTTGATGGCGGCGACTTGCGAGGACAACAACGGGCGCCAGGACGTTTACGAATGAGCGGCAAGTTCATGGCGAAGTGTAGCACTTATAAGCGAAGTATATACAGATGCCCCCCCCCCCGGCTTTTGGTGGCTGGACTATACCAGTATATGTGGCAACATGCCGCTCGGCGACAATAGCGGCTTATGTGCGGCTGAAGACCACCATTGGAGCCCTGGACTGAGTCGGCATGTTCTTTGCTGGGTGAAAGGGGGGTGCTGCCGTCATTGGGTTTGTCATGCGCAACCTCCCCGCACCCGACGTGCTAGTCCATGTCGCACGCCGGGGTTGGGAGGCAGAAGCCCATAGCCGGGAGAGTGTCTGGTTACAGAGAAGTGAGCAGGCCCGGAGCGCCGAACGCCTATATGGCTGGCGCCATGCGGTGCTCGTACCACTCAGATATGTGCTAAAGTACTAATACACATACCTCAGCTACATTGTCTGGTGTACGGCAGTGACAGCAACACTGGTGTCAACATCCCCTCCCAATGTCGCAAGGGGATGCGTCAAGCAGGGGTTTCGGCTGCTAGCGCTAGTGGCTAGCCTAGAGGCAGCCCGCCATGCCCTGACCTCGGCGTGGATCGGGGCAGGTCCTCTAGGGAGTCTGACTGCGCCGGCTGTCGAGCGGATAAAAGTCGCGGGTGGCCACTTCTCCTTGACGCTGGTGCGCCGAGCTTCGCATACGACTTCATACTAGTCGACGAGCGTTGCCCGGATTTTCCAGTCGGCCGAGAATCTCTTCGGGCGGGAACTGTAGTACGCGGCAGTCGCTGGCGTCGTGGTAGCTGACGAGAGAGCCCGTACATGGCGGTCGCTGGCGTCATGGTAGCCAATGTCCGGGTGTGCGCTTTAGATGTAGGTGCGCAAACAACATGTCGAGTGTCGAGGGCCCTTCTAGCTGCGGTGGTCCCAGTTTTACGTCCGGGCTTCCCGCCCATACGGACTTCCTGCGAGGTCTAGCGTCAGCCCGCTCTCACTAGTGTCCGACATAGGCTGTAGAGGGCCCATAACCTGTCACGCGCAACCTCCCCGCAACCGACGTGCTGGTCCATGTCGCACGTCGGGGTTGGGAGGCAGAAGCCCATAGCCGGGAGAGTGTCTGGTTACAGAGAAGTGAGCAGGCCCGGAGCGCCGAACGCCTATATGGCTGGCGCCATGCGGTGCCCGCGGCGCGTGCGTAGCGCGGTGCTCGTACCACTCAGATATGTGCTAAAGTACTAATACGCATACCTCAGCTACATTGTCTGGTGTACGGCAGTGACCGCAACACTGGTGTCAACAGGGTTTGCTTGCGCGAGGCTGCGGGTGTGACTGACGGGACCCCAACGCCGCCGCTGCGCGCGAGGGATGGGCGGCCGCCGGGAGCTGGCATTCGCAAGACCCCCAAGCGAGCGGTGGCGGGAGGCCGGTACACCACTCCTGAAAGCAATACAAAAGATCGGAGCATGTCATATACATGCGGGCAGCCGCATATATATAGTCATATAGCCGGTACACGGGCAGTCGAGTACCGGTATATCGCGCTATACGAGTATCGATAACGGGCAGCCGAGTATCGGTACGAGTGTAGCTAACATTCCATCCCGTCCCATCCATGGACGACTTATCCAATTTCCGGGTGGTAGGGCATTCGAACCCTTGACCTCCCGGGTCGCAGCCAAGGCTCCGAAACCAGTGAAAGCAATACACCAGATCCGAGCATGTTATATACACGTAGCCGCATATATAGCCATATAGCCGGTACACGGGCAGCCGAGTACCGGTAAATATATCGCGCTCACTGTACGAGTATCGATAACGGGCAGCCGAGTATCGGTACGAGTATAGCTGACAGTCCCGCAATAGATCCAGATTAGCCGTCCGATAGAATGCGCGCCCTATGAAGCGCGTTGACCGCCGTCCATTTCGTTCACCGGAACTGGACGTTCATGACTATGCTTTTACAATTTGAAGGATGCAAACAGAATGGAGGTCGCCCACCCCACTGCAGACTAAAGTACTTGTTTGTTCTTAGAGCTTAGTGCAAAAATAGTACGTTGGCATTTGGCATT